>CAUZXS010003027.1:0-47500 GCA_963585895.1 Sepioteuthis lessoniana | reverse complement strand
TTGAATATTTTAATTGTTCTGCTTTTACTGGATTAGATACTGTTTATATATATATATATATATATATATATATATATATATATATATATATATATATATATATATATATATTATTTTTTTATACTGCTTTGTCCCTGTTGCCATTCTTTTTTTCTAGTTTCATTTTTTTAATTTCTTTCTAGTTTCATATTGTTTCACAAAGACATATGCTCTGATATAATGGGTTTTTTAACTTCTGAGATCAGACATGAGTTTAATTTGAATGACTTTCTTTTAAGTTATTTTCTATTTGATCTCTTTCTCCCCTTCTACTCTCTCTGCTTCCATTGCGAAATTTATAAAATTGTGATTCTTGTAGTATTTTTTAATGGAATTATTTCTAATTTTAAAATCATACTCAGTTGTTGATAGTCTCTATGAAACACTTTCAATTTTAATTGTTTATATTAGTCTTGATATATATATATATACATATATATATATATATATAGTACAATTCGATGGAGCCAGAACTTAGCCTCTAAGAACTTAGAATAATTATTAGAGTCGGTTAAGTCGTCATAATAGATTTATTTCGGCGGAGAATATTACTATATTCTCCGTCTCATCAGCTCATAGATTTATCTGATTTTCCTCATATATTCTATGTAAAGGATAATCCACACCTACTGTCCTTGGACACTGACTGGATATTTAAATATATATATATATATATATATATATATATATATATATATATATATATCTTTTAAGAAAAAAACAAAGGCCGGTTATTTTAGGATTATAAATTTATTTCCATCCTGTTTTTCAGTTTATGGTGTGAACCAAAAACACGATATATATATATATTGTCATCCACTGACAGACTGTTTCGTTCTATCAGAACTCTTCAGTGTGGTTAGACACACAGGACGCTCGAAGCCGGGATCGAAACCCGCCCAATTTTTACGTTAGAATAAGTTTCAAACTTTATTTATTTATTTATATATATATATATATATATATATAAATAAATGTATATATGTATATAAATATATATAATAAATATATATATGTATATATATATATATGTATATATATATATATATATGTATATATATATATGTATATATGTATATATATATATATATATACATATATATATATACATATATACATATATATATATATACATATATATATATATACATATATATATATACATATATATATTTATTATATATATTTATATACATATATATATTTATTTTTATATATTTATTTATATATATATATATATATATATATATATATATATATATATATATATAAATTAAGTCTAAGAATAGGCTTATAAGGAACAATCGATACAGAATATATAATATCGTTATATTGGAATAGAGTGGTCAATGTAAAGCGGGGAGCATGTCCTCGTGGTGTGATGGTTAAATCTCTGGATGCGGAATCGTTGTAAGCGGGTTCAAAATCCAGTCGCGCTATTACGTTCACTTTCGGACAAATACCCTTGGGAAGGGTATGAAGCCCCGTATCCTTCCAGCTTGGGGTTAAATAGTATTACTACTGTTCTTGAAGAATGATTTGGGTATTAAATATCCTACGAAGGTTGATGTGCCATTAAACAAAAAAAAAATGAATCAAACCAATGTATGGCTATCAATATAAAAAAGATATATTCAAAAAAAACTCGCAGAGTAATTATATTTTTAGTATCAAGTAAAACTATACAGATGTAATCCATTACAAATTTATTTCAACGATATGTTTATACAGACTGTATCCTCAGATGGCGAGCAATTTTCAGTGGAGGATATCGCTATTCCGGGAAATAGATTTTATCATAATTTAGATATTTAAGGAATTATATACATCAATACGCATCATCATGTCGTGCCGCCAGCACGGATATCCCTGACCCTCTCTCGCCACTTCTCCCTATCATCGCCTCTGGAAGGTCTTCAGGGCTACATCCAGTATCCTCATATAGCTGCTGTATGTATGTTCGAGATGGTCGTCCTGCTTTTGCCCGGCCATATGTGGGCGTCCGTAGGAGTACATCACTTATGAGCTCGTCTCTGCTTCTCTAGCAGTGACCTGATTGAAAGATATACTATACATGAAATATTAACCTAAAAAAGCTTGACGGCCACGAGACAAGAATGCTGGGAGCAATAGTGAACAAGTCCTGGAGGCGGCACCCCACAAAGCAGCAGCTGTACGGCTACTTACCACCTATCACGAAAACTATCAAAGTTAGACGAACCAGACATTCGGGGCACTGCTAGAGAAGTGAGGACGAACTCATCAGTGATGTACTCCTACGGTCCCCTTCACATGGGCGAGCAAAGACAGCACTACCAGCAAGAAACAACAGACAGCAGCTCAGTGTCGATACGGGATGTAGTCCTGAAGACCAGCCGGAAGCAATGGACGATAGAGAAGGGTGACGAGAAAGAGTCAGGGATATCCGTGCTAATGGCACGACATGATGAGGATATATATATATATATATATATATATATATATATATGTATATATATTGAGCAGTGAGATATTTCTATTTAGTGTTTTTGTACATCTGTTCGTAACTACAGTTAAAATGATATTGTAATATCTATTCGTCTTGTCTTAAATTAAAGTGTTATTCCCCAGTATGTAGGATGATGGCAAGGATGAAATTTAGAAGCTACACCTCTTTACTGCACAGTTAAAGGAGATTGTTGTGTGACGCCTTCGTAGCACAGATCACAGTGATTAGGCAATTTTTGTCCCGGTCCACACAAATGCGGAACCCTATATAAAATCGATCTTGTGCCAAATTTGACTCCGTGGTGGAAGAGAAATAAATACTTAGAAACAGACTGTTGTATCTGTATCTTTAGAAGCCAATTTAGATATATTACAAAGAAGTAAAAATTTTTATATTTCATTTTCTTATTTCGTTTTTTTTTTCTTTTTGAAACTGTAAGCTTTTATACTTTTCGAAATAATAAGTTTTTATTTGCATATTTTATATGAAATGATTTTAAGATAATCGTTGAAATTCTACGAGTAAAAATATCCTATGCTGATTGTAGATAGAAATCCCGATCTATAAGTTGATAATCCCGTCATTTTTATGAGAATTACACTCACACACACACACACACACACACACACACACACACACATATATATATATATATATATATATTGGGGGCGCATTCTGAAAACTTCTCTGGCCGATAAAGAAAATCATGATATAGAACCATGGAAACTTACAAGTAATCTCACGTATCCATAGAAACGTACAAGTAATCCCACGTATCAATGCTGCGGTTGAAAACACTTTGCGCATCTTTCTCAACGTTTTTTTTAAACTTTTCCCAAACAATCAATAAGATTGAAAAGTATCCCCTTGGTTCGACGAGAACTTTTCGTATCTTCCGCGTATATTAGCACTAATGGGGTATGTTAATTAACAATCTAGTTTCACAAGTTATTATTAATTACTTTGATAATCTCGACGAGTTTGATTTAATATCCTCGTACCATACTAAGATAAGTAACGGCCAGAATCCTGAGACGAGTCCTGGAGACTTGAGGAGACTTGCTGTCACTCAAACTCCAGTGAAAAACCATCAGCTAACACTGATGTGAAAAACTCTAAAGGAGTAAATAATAATAATAATAATAATAATAATAATAATAATAATAATAATAATAATACCGACCACAGAATAAAACTGAAAGAATATGAAAAGGATAAGTACCTCGACCTTGCTAGGGAATTGAAAAACAAGAAGGTGATAATTATACCAATTGTAATTGGTGCTTTTGGTACAGTAGCATAAGGATTACTAAAGGGACTAGAGGACATGAAAATTGGCGGACGAGTGGAGACCCTCCAAACGACAGCATTATTGAAAACAGCCAGAATACTGAGAAGAGTCCTGGGGACTTGAGGAGACTTGCTGTCATTCAAACTCCAGGGAAAAACCATCAGTTAACGCTGATGTGAAAAACTCTAATGAGTAAATGATAATAAAATCCAACTTTTTATTCTTACCGTCTTTTTTATTTTACTTTTTTTGATTTTATGTTTAAGATGGACCCATTCATCTTGCTCAAGTGATGTTGGTCTTGCCTTGAAAATTTCTCTGCGTATAATAAGCACGTAATGATGTCCAGACTGTAGCTGATCAAAATGGACAGCCATAGATAGCAGTGGATAGAGGCGTTGAGTATCTACGGTTCCAGGTGAGCATTGTCAGAAGATAGTGGTTTCAAATCCTACCCAAGCCGCCCAGAGGGTTACTTGGTCAAAAAACGTGGTGCAATAGACAACAACTATGGAAGGCAGTAATTACTGGGAATACGATTACAAGACTCATCATTCCAACCCGAGGTCGCGGTAAAATCACCTGAAGAAGGCCAGAGGTGAAATTTGGCCGAAACGTAGTGAAAGAAGAAACAACACAAAAAAACCTACCAAGATAAGGACAAAAATTCCGCAATAAAATAAAAATTAATTCATAGATTGATGAATATTTGTTTAAGACGACAACCAAATTTTCTTCTACGGGTAGCTGGCAAAATACGGGTAGCTGGGAAAATTTAACATAAATTATGCAGAGTGTAATTGGATAGAATGGACACTCATGAATAACCGATAAAATGAAACGCAGTTTCTTCCAGGCAGCGGTCACATCGATACTGCTATACGGGTGCACTACATGGATGCTCACAAAACGGCTGGAGAAGAAGCTAGACGGCAATTACACAAGAATGCTACGTGCAATCTTGAACAAGTCCTGGCGACAACACCCCACAAGACACCAACTGCACGGCCACCTGCCTCCTATCACGAAAACTATTCAAGTTAGACGAACCAGACATGCAGGACACTGCTGGAGAAGCAGGGACGAACTCATAAGAGATGTACTCTTATGGATCCCCACTCATGGCCGTGCAAAAGCAGGACGACCAGCACGAACATACATTCAGCAGCTGTGTGAGGATACGGGATGTTGTCCTGAGGACCTGCCTAGGGCGATGAACGATAGGGAGGAGTGGCGAGAGAGGGTCAGGGATATCCGTGCTACCAGCGCGACATGATGATGATGATGATATTTGTCATTGTATTCTCAATGAAATTGTGCTGGTCTTTTTTGACTTTCCATATATTTATTCAAGATTTCCTTTTTCTATTTTTTATTTAACATGTCAGTCACTACTTTACATACTGATTTTCTTAACACTATTTTCTTGTACTTCTGTTATATGACAGACATAAGAGGTGAGATGTTTTATTTCATAAGCCGTTGCATCCTTTTTAATCATCGCTGCGCTAATAATGAGTGTCATAGCTCGAAAGGGCATCTTAAAAAACGGTAACACTTCGCATCTCCCAATGCACCCTTAAAGAGTGGCGATCTTTCAACATTTTTTAAAACTATTTATTTCCTTTGTACGATAAAAGTCAAATACCATTCGTGATAGATTGATTGATTGATAGATGTTAATGGCATGTCAAACCGTCTAGTGTCATTTAATGCCAAGAGGTCAGGAAATCGTGTTCATTTTAGAAGGGAGTTACTTACCAAGTAACAGAAACTCACCAAAAAGTGAGCGGATAGAAAACGCTTCTTTAGCCATTCTTATTTCCACCGAACAATTTTAACTCCATGTTTGTTTTGGGGGTCATCAGGAGAGAATGTGCACCGTTTCGGGGCCTTCCTCTGGTGCGTTTATGTTACATTTTTTATGTTGCTGTTTCTTGAAAGTTTTTGTTTGCACATAGTCCGATCAAATACGAATAACTTTTTAGGCAGGTATTTTTAACTAATACTTTGAGCTCTAACTGGTACTAACACTTCAGATCAGAGTGAACTTAGGAGTAATGACAATAAAGGGGCATTCTACTCTCCCCAGATCATCAGCACAGGAGCCTCAGTATCAAATGCAGTTTAATCTCATACTCAAGGCATTCTTTTTTGTGGGGCTCTTACCCCTCTACAGTGGTGGCGGGGGAAGGGAGACAATCAGCTGACTCTTGACCTCACCGTCATGCTATGAATGCAATTCTTGTTATTAGTATTTTTACGTGATCGAATTACGCGGGAAAAATTTCTGGACGCATAACCTTGTTTTGAATTTCGGTGTATGTGACTGACATAAGAGGTAAGATGTTTTATTTCACTAGCCGCTCCATCATTTTTGATCATCACTGCGCTAATAATGAGTGTCATAGCTCGAAAGGGGATCTTAAAAAACGGTCACACTCCGCATCCCCCTGTATATCCTTAAAGTGTGCGATCTTTCTAAATTTTTTATTGTGCGATAAAGATCCTATTATGTGTTGCTTGGTTAATTGCTTGGTTAGTTGTTTGGTTGATTGCTTGGTTGATTGCTTGGTTGGTTGCTTGGTTCGTTTACATGTAAACTCTTGTTGAAAGCAGTCGTTCTGAGCAATCATATTTCAAGAAGTCTTTTGTAAACAATTATAGATAATCTTTTCTAAGCAATGATAGATAATCTTTTGCAAACAATTATTGATAATCTTTTGTAAACAATTATAGATAATCTTTTGTAAGCAATTATTGATAATCCTTTGTAAACAATTATTGATAATCTTGTGTAAACAATTATAGATAATCTTTTGCAAACAATTATTGATAATCTTTTGTAAACAATTATTGATAATCTTTTGTAAACAATTATAGATAATCTTTTGCAAACAATTATTGATAATCTTTTGTAAACAATTATAGATAATCTTTTGTAAGCAATTATAGATAATCTTTTGTAAACAATTACAGATAATCTTTGGTAAGCAAGTAACCATGTTTACCAACCCCTCCGCTCAGGCAGGATATGGCACATGGTCAATTTCTAAGCGGAGTTCAACAGGTTTCAATTCAGAGTTTTCCTTCTTCTAGACTAGTTGCCTCACCAAGGCTGAAGAACTCAGTCTGCCCTACTATTTACCCATAGCTGGAGGGAGGATAATTGGATTCATACCTTTCCCAAGGGTATTAGTGCTATGTGAAATGCAATCAGTCTCGTGTAGGATTTGAACTCGTGTCGCCGTGTCCATTTCCTACAACAATAACCATTACACCACGGGCACCTCCCATTTGGTAAGCGAGTAACTATATTTAATTTCATCAAAATATTTCTATTTAATTGTTAGCACACTATTATATGGCTTCAAGTCTTCCAATCTAATTATACTGATTATCAAGCGGATCTATTTGATCCAAAGATGGGAATCCATCAAGTACAATCACTCTAGGTCAGAGTGGACTTGGGGGTAATGGCAACCAAAGGATACTCCTCCCTTCCAAGAGTTCCAGAACAAAAGCCTTGCTAGTAGTGTCATACCGAAGACACCTGCCTTTTTGGTGGGGAGATACTCTTATGATGAAGATCAGTTGTAGTTAGACGACCGTAGTCGAGGGTGACCCCAAGGCCACCTTCCAATAGCTACTACACCGACGTTTTAGGGAAGGCGTTTCTCCCTTCCCTAGATTGCTCTACTGACTCTCGATACGTCCCAAAAAATTCTGAACGTTATGTAAAGAGGTTGGTTGGTTGGTTGGATTTTATGGCATATCAACCATTGTAGGTTATTTAACGCCAAATCCATTTTTATGTAAATAACCCCTTCTATTAAAAACAATTCAGTTTAGCATGAGTACACAGTTTAATTGTCAAAAACATTTCTATTTCAAACTATTCAGTTTATTCAAAGAGTTATAAAAAACAATTCAGTTTAGTGTAAGTACAGTTTCATGATCAAAAACGGTTCAATTTCAAACAATTCAGTTTAGCATAAGCACGCAGTTAAAATATAAGCACAATTTAATTGTGAAAAACATTTCTATTTCTAGCTATTCAGTTTGGTCAAGCAGTTCTAATTCAGCAAATTCAGTTTAGTATAAGTACAAATTTTGTTTTCTCGCAGCTAAATGTCAAAACAGTTCTATGTTAAACAATTCAGTTTAGTGTAAATACAGTTTAGGGTTAAGGTTAGGGTTAAAACTGTCAAAAAACAGTTTTATTTCAAATAATTTAGTTTAGCATAAGCATGCAGTTTAAATGTAAGTACAGTTTAATTGTCAAAAACATTTATATTTCAAGCTATTCAGTTTAATCAAACAATTCAGTTTAGCATAAGTATGCCGTTAGTTCTATTTAACCAATAGATAGGGCCCAATTAGGTGCTACCACGCCGGGCCAGAGTGGACCTGGGGGCAATGGCAATGAAGGGGTGCTCTGTATTCGCCAAAGCCCCAGCATTATTGGGATCTCACCATCAGACTGTTTAGTGTTATATCAGGACACTCATTGGGAGAGGGCTTACCCCTCTTCAGAGGTGCAGTCAGTGTATTCCACAGCCCCTCTACAAAAGTAAAGAAGCTTCAGTTACCATTTTTTGAGACTTTGGCATGACTCAACTGTGGATTGAACCCCTGGCCTCCCAAACCATTACGAACACGCTAACCTTTATGCCAATGGACTGACCCCGCCAATACATGCGTTAATAATCATTGGAATGAGGAGACTAAAATACTGAAACATAATCTCATAGTTTCCACACTGATGCTAGATCTCTCTGAGTTCTCTTTTTTCTTATAACAAAAATTAATCCAAATCATAAGTTCGTCTCATTCATAATGACAAATGAAATTTAAGCACCGCCGTAAAGGTGACGTGTGTCATCGATCATATGGAAATCAGACCTGACCGATAAAATGAATCGCAGTTTCTTCCAGGCAGCGGTCGTATCGATACTGCTGTATGGATGCACTACTTATACGATAACAAAACGACCGGAGAAGAAGCTAAATGGCAATTATACAAGAGTGTTGCGAGCAACATTGAACAAAACCTGGCGCCAACACCTCACAAGGCACCAACTATACGGCCACCTGCCTCCCATCACGAGAACTATACAAGTTAGATGAACCACACATGCAGGACACTGCTGGAGAAGCAGGGACGAGCTCATAAGTGATGTACTCCTATGGACCCCGACATATAGCCGGGCAAAAGCAGGACGACCAGCTCGAACATATATTCAGCAGCTATGTGAGTATACGGGATGTAGTCCAGAAGACCTGCCAGAGGCGATGAACGATAGGGAGAAGTGACGAGAGAGTGTCAGGGATATCCGTGCCTTCGGAACGAGATGATGATGATGATGATGATATCTAATTTTATCCTTAACTGTATCTTCCTTGTTTTCGCCTATTTCAAATGGAAACTAAAATTGAAGAATTAAATCATTTGTTTTTTTTTTGCATCATTTTTTATGAGTTCATGCCTGCTAATGTTAAAACCTGACGAGGAATAAAAGTTTGTGCTTAATTTAGAAATATCTCATTAATATTTACAAAAAGTTTATTTTACTCTTGTCTTGAAACAATAACTTATAAAATACATTGTAACTTCATTTCGAACTATTAATGATTCTCAGATACGATGCCTTAAAATCTTTTAGGATTCAAACTTGTCATATCCAGATCTTAAAGGTCAAAATTTCATTGGTTCGTTCTAAGGCCAAAATTTTATTGGTTCGATCTTGAAGGTCAAAATTTTATTGGTTCTATCTTGAAGGCCAAAATTTTATTGGTTCTATCTTGAAGGCCAAAATTTCATTGGTTCGACCTTGAAGACCAAAATTTAATTGGTTCTATCTTGAAGGCCAAAATTTTATTGGTTCGATCTTGAAGGTCAAAATTTCATTGGTTCGATCTTGAAGGCCAAAATTGGATTGGTTCGATCTTGAAGGCCAAACTTTCATTGGTTCTATCTTGAAGGCCAAAATTTCATTGGTTCGATCTTAAAGGCCAGACTTTCATTGGTTCGATATTGAAGGCCAAAATTTCATTGGTTCGATTGGTATTTCGTCTTAGACGACGCCGTGAATCATTATTAAAGTCAATTTCTTTCATTATAACTTTTAAAATCTCCAAAATTATTACATATTACTGTAACGTTTGTATTAAGTATCCAATGCTTGTTATTTTTAATTGTATTTTCTGAAGATGTTATGAATTCGCATCGAAACATAAGCTAATTCGTTGACCTTTTGTACTTATTGGTCATATATCAATTATATTTGGTATGTATATTTTCATTCACGTATATTCATCTGTACATAGTCATATACAGGCATATATCAGGGTTGAATAGAGAATACGGTGAGATTTATCATACCTGCTGAGAAAAAATGATGTAAATATTTTAATCTATTTAATATCTATTCCCAAGCAAGTATTTGTTTTCTTTTTTCATCGCTAATAAAGGAAATTCTGATCATCGCTGAATTTACACCACGTTGTAACATCCACCCTCGTCATCAGCCCTTCACATTCCCAATTCCTAATAAATACAATTCTTCTTTTCCTTATCAATTATATGAATAGGTAAGATCTACATTTAGCAAATATTTGTATATCTACATTTTATTTGTCAGGTTACATGCCTCTAACCACCTTATATAACAACCCAACTTCAACTTCCCATCTATCTTCGTATATACAAAACACAATGTGAATCTATCTATCTATCTATCTATCTATCTATCTATCTATCTATCTATCTCATTCTTATCTATCTATCTATCTATCTGTGTGTGTTTGTGCGTGTGCGCGTGCGTGTGTGGCGAGAAAGAGTTAATTATATATACTTATTGGTCTGGTTATAGGGTAATAAGAAATTCCGTTGCTATGGTATCACGTGACAATAATAGCCACCATTTGTATTACTGTTTTTCTGGACATATGTATGCATACACGAAGCCTTTTCGCAAGGTATTAAAAAAATTCGTCTGCCTAACAAGAAAATATTGTACATTTTGTTGCTATTAATTTTGTGTTCACATTTTGTAAATGATTATTTCATCATTTTTCTTTATATATATATATATATATATATATATATATATATATATATATATATATTTCTACCGAAACTGTGTTATCACCCCGGGTTGGCGGCTGATGAGGACAGGGTATCACACGTGCTTTCACACATTGGATGAGGAAAAAAAAAAATATATATATTAATGAGAAAGAAAAATATCAAATATATATATATATATATATATAGAGAGAGAGAGAGAGAAGAGGAGAGAGAGGGGGAGAGAGAGACTCTGAGACTACGCTATCCTAACTTACAAATACACGCCCAAATTGAAAACTCTTTTTTCATATATCTGGCAAACGAAATCATCCTTTTTATATTAATATTGATAATATAGTTTTTATATATTTATAATTAAGGAATGGTTTCTTTGTTTTATGGCATATCAACTCTTTTTAGGTTATTTAATGCCAAAGCCATTTTCCTAGAAGAAACAGTAGTGGTACTATTTAACCCATAGCTGGGAGGATAAGGGGGTTCATACCTTTCCCAAGAGTATTTGCCCGAAAGTGAACGTAGTAGCGTGACTGGAGTACGAATTCGCGTACTACGATTCCGCAGTCCATCGCTTTAACCATTACACCACGAGGACACCCCCCTATAATTAAGGATACTTCAATATCATTGATAGAAAAGATAAAGTTAAGGATATTGTAAACTTAGAGTCAGCGGTGCTTGATAATTGTCAGTTTCACATCTATATGTACATCAGACCAAGTGTTTTGGTGAGGTTTAGTAAGAATCTTTCTTTTATATGTTGCATGCTTGGGGTTTTTGAGGCTGGTCTTGTTTCTCTCATTAAACAAATATTTTCTTGTTTGTTTGTTTGTTGGGTTTTATGGCATATCGACCTTTGTAGGTTATTTAACGCCAAATCCATTTTTATGTAACTTATCAGTTCTATTTCAAACAATTCAGTTTATTCAAGCAGTTATATAGCTATTCGGTTTAGTATAAGTAGAGTTTCAATGTCAAAAAACAGTTCTATTTCAAATAATTCAGTTTAGCATAAGAAACAATTCTGTTTGGCATAAATATGCAGGCAGCATAAATCATTCCATTTACTTTTCCTCATTTGTTTGCACACAGTGAAATTATTACAAGAGTAAATATTTTCTGATGATGATGGTTGAATGCTGACATCGGTTTAGATTGACAGATTCATTTTTATAACTTTGTTATAAAAAGAATTGATATTTCTCTTTATACCAACCCTTATGTGTCTATTCTTTCCTTCATTACCCCCGCCACACACATTTATATTTTCTTTGTGTGAAGTGGAGTGGCTAAATGTACTGAATATGCTAGCGTTAGTTATATATATATATATATATATATATATATATATATATTATGACAAAGAGGCTGTTGCGTTTTATTTTTCGACAATGCCCAAGGGAAATGCATGAATTTTTCTCTCCCCTACTCCCACAGTTATAGTAGAGTAAAACACGACTCTTTAAATTTATTTAGGTAACTGGTCGAAGAGAAAGAAAACTAAATTCAAATCCAGCTTAATTTAGAACCTGAAAAGAGTTTTTCGCGATAATCTGTGGTTTATAAGGGCACCATTCTTATGTTATCATTTCATCGCAAAAGTGTAGCTTGTTCAGCAGAAGTAAGCTGTGAAGGCAGTTTAGCAGGTATCTTCAACTATATATATATATATATATATATATATATATTCATCATAAAACATGTGAAAGCACGTGCGATACCCTACCCTCATCAGCCGCCAACCAGAGTGATAACACAGTTTCGAAAGCTCAAGGCGGTACTGCCACTCCTGGCGCTACCAAGCAGCTTTTACAACTGGACAGGGTATTTAATATATATATATATATATATATATATATATATATATATATATATATATATATACGCCAGTTCAGCTAAAAGCAGAGATTACATGGGACGTTCGTTCATCTTCATTTTAGTGCCGTTATATATATATATATATATATATATATAATGCAATTAGAAGAAAACTCAAATCTGGTTAAATTGTCATTAAAAATTTATTTCAGTGAAGAATACTATTATACTCTACGTTTCAACAGGTGACTTCACGTGTTTAATTTGAAGTTAAAAAACAGCAAATATGGATTATAATCTCTCTCTCTTTCTCTCACTCTCTTTCTCTCTTTCTCTCTCTATCTATATATATACATTAAAAAACCTCTGTAAATTTGAATTCTTAGGCGAAAGTAAGTAAAGTTGGCGATCGTAGTTGACGGTGACCCGAAGGCTCCCTTTTCGATAGCTACTACACCAAGACGTAGGGGGGGGTGCTACTCCTTTCAATGGATTGCTCCACTTTACCCTTGATCCGTACCTTATAATGCTAAGTGTTAAGCAAGGAGGCATCAAGTACCATTTTTTAAGTCTTTGGTATGACTCAACCTGGGATTGAACCCAGGTCTCCCGGGTCATTCGCGTATACTCTAACCATTATGCCAATGTCTGGTAAAAGCGAAAGTAAAGGGAGTTAAAACAATAAAGTATTAGAAAAATTGAGAAACCAAGAAAAGGAAGTTCCTGTAAATTATTTTTCGTAGCAGGTGGAATTTTTTGTATAATGTAAGCTGGTAAACTAAACTATTATCTTCATATATTTTTCTGTTTACTCCTTTTACATGTGTTAAAACCCTCAGCCAATTGGGCCATCATCTTCCAAAAGAAAGAAAAAAATCTTTCGGCATCTACCAGATGCCTTTAATTAGGTCAAAGGGAATTAACTACATCAGAAATTTAAAAAAAAATATTTGCAAATTAATATCTAAAGTTCCAAGAATCTCTTTCCCTTCATAACCACCTCGTCATATACTAGTAATTATTGAAATAAATTATAATATAATAATGTTAATATTTCCGATAAAATCATCCAAAATCAATATCCTTATTTTTATCAAGAGTTGGAGTCTCGGTGGCCCCCAATCAGGATAATTTAAATTTACTTTTATGTCCACATTTAAACAAAAGTTCATTACCTTCATTAAGTAGTAGTCTGCGATCTTTAAAATTGATTATACTAATTTTTTCATCAATACACAAGTTACATCTGCCATTGAAGCTATTCGCGGATGAAGACTGCCTGACCATTTTTTCACTTTATTTGAGGGGTTAGCTCCTGATCTTTAAGGTTCCATAATATTTAGATAGAGCGGTTTGGTTTCTAATTCGTGGATTGGAGGAAGAATATCTGTGGTTATACAGTCCTTGTTTCCAATTCCCAGTGGAGATATCTATATAAACCCTCTCCCCATCATTGTTATGTTCCATGGGGGAAATTCACGCTTGGTATACGACGTTCTTTGAGTTATATCGTCCACCAAATGAGCATTCCCCTTTTCTTTTACAGATACAGGACATCTCATCTAGTCCCCCACTATTTCTATTTAATTCGTCTAGTAACCTCTTGTGATTATTTAAGATACTATGCATATTGGATTACAAGAGTAACTGATTTTTACGGTATTCCAATTAAAAATTTTCCTTAATGAATTGTCCCTATTAAAGTGCTTTTTCAGGAGGTTTAGGAAGTATTTACCTATGTTAATGTTGGTAAGTTTACAGAATGATGGGTTAAACCAGATTACTCTTCTATTTCTATTTTTTCCTCTTCAATTTAAGTGATTATTATTGGTGTCGCCTTCCTTGCCAAGTGCATGAGTCTCACTACTACTGTTTTGTCCATTAGAACCGGTGTTCACTGGGTTCACATACTCTAATCTACCTCGGAATCAGCCGCTTTGGAGGGCTTTATCATATATCCTTTTGCTCTCCTCAATTTTTTTTTACATGAGGGTAGGCTATTTATCCTCTGGTTCACGGCATTAGGAATCTGCTTCAAAATTGATCTTGGATAGTTAGTCAATATTTATGTAGGTGGGGGTGGAATTGCCGAACTAAAAGGTTTGAAGGTGCCGTTTTCTAAATTGAGAGTGACATCAAGAAAGTCAACTATCTTTAAGTTTGAGGCTATTTCAGTTCGTAGACCTAGTAATTTAAATGCCCTAATAATCTTCTGCATTTTAGAGGTCTTGAGGCCGTTTCTATCCGGGGTGAAGATAATTCCATCATCTCGTTAAAGCCCCACCTGCTCTAAGTTTACAATACGACATAACGTGTCCAAGATATAAATCCTGATTAAGTCAGCTACCTGGACCGAGTTGTAAGCGCCAATAGGTTCGTCGAAGTTGTCCAAGAGTATTTTCACCCAAGTTTTATTATTATCAGCTAGAATAGATTTCCTGCATGCTAGAAAAAGTTCTATTTCCTCGTCAGTGATGTCCGTATGTTATTCTGCGTGGTTCAGGCTTTTTAGTAACAATTCTCTATTAATGGACGGGTAAAACTCTATGATATCGAATTGGATGAATATAGACCTCTTTTTATTCTTAATGATTTTAAACCAATCAACAGTATCTTAGGAGTTTTTCCACAGGTTATATTTAGGGCTATTTAGTATCCTACACGTATTCTTTGCATTGAATCCTGAGATATTAAGCCAAGTTCGGTCTTGTTAGGGTTAATTAGTCTGGCCTATTTCCTATCTTGGAAATTCTGCTTATGGTCCTTGAATAAAATGTAAGCACATTTTTCTTTTAGTTTCCCTAACCTATCTACAATTTAGATGGTTTGGTTTGGTTTGTTGGGTTTTATGGCATATCAACATTTGTAGGTTATTTAACGCCAAATCCATTTTTATGTAAATCTGTTCTATTTAAAACAATTCAGTTTAGCATTAGTACACAGTTTAATGGTCAAAAACATTTCCATTTTTAACTATTCAAGCAGTTGTATGTAACAATTCGGTTAAGTGCAAATACAGTTTTAATGTCGAAAAACAGTTCTATTTCAAATAATTCAGTTAAGCATAAACACGCAGTTTAAATGTAAGTATGGTTTAATTGTAAAAGTCATTTCTATTTCAAACTATTCAGTTTTACTCAAACAATTCATTTTAGCATAAGTATACTGTTAATTCTATTTAACCCATAGATAGGACCCTTATCAGGTGCTACCACTCTGGGCCAGAGTGGACCTAAGAGCAATGGCAATGAAGGGGTACTCCGCATTCCCCAAAGCTCCAGCACTGCTGGAACCTCACCATCAGATTGTTTATTGTCATATCCAGGACACTCGTTAGGGGGGGGTCTTACCCCTCTGCAGTGAAGCAGTCGGTGTATTCTACAGCCCCAGCTGACTGGGCAATACAATTTAGACTTTGCTCGCGAATTTAGCTGTATCTTTGTTAATTAATGCGGTAGTCGATTCTATTGGATTCTGTGATTCTTATTATTAAGAATTTGCTCATATTCATATGAGCTAACTTGGTATATATTCTTGGATTTATCAGCTCTTACCCAAATTTTTCCGGGTTTCCTCATTCGTTCAATATCCCCCTTCATCTTCGCCTGGAATCCATTTTTTGTTATATTCCTGAAATTAATTTTCCGTATTAGTCCGAACAGGTCATCCTCAAACGGATCTAGTTTACGGTTGCTGGGTGGTGTCTTCTGTGAATTCAATCTCCTCCCACCTAATGTCTGCTCCTGTTGTGAGTCCGAAGGGTTAAGATAGAAGTGGGTTTTCCATCGCATCCTCTTAATGAACTCCACGATCTTATCCGTCAAGGACAGAATGAATTCGTGTTTCCCTGGGAACGGGATATTTTTCACATAGTGTTCCGGCGTAAATTTATCTATTTCCAAGTGTGCCTGGTATGCTGTGTTTCTTTCTGCAGAATTCTCTACAGAGTGCGTAACTAGAAGAAAGGAGTGATATATCAGTAATATCCAGTATTTAAAGATATTTTTCGTGGTACAAAACTAAATGATATCAGCAAAAAAATCCAAGGTTTAATTCATAATGAGAATATAAATTTAAAAGAAAAAAAAATGACCGATTTCGATCCTCGCTCAACAGAGCTAAATCGAGGACAATATCGAATAAAAACGATATAGGAAATATGTCGGGCGGAAAAAAACATTTTCGTATTCGAGACTATGTTAGTTGATATATATATATATATATATATATATATGTGTGTGTGTGTGTGTGTGTGTGTGTGTGTGGAAGTAAATAACAAAAGAAGAGAGTGGTTATTATGATCGAAACATTCAACGTGACTTTCATCATAAATTCATCAATTTTGGATGATTCTGTTTTTTCAACTTTCTTCATATGTATATATATATATATATATATATATATGTGTGCGTGTGTACATCTTATATATGATATATGTGATATGTGTGTGTATGCGTGTGTTTTAATTTTATACCTATTTTATGATCCTGTCAGTGTGAAAAAAAACCAGATATTACGATTTGTTAATAAAAAAATATTATACAGACTAATATCTGGGAAAATATTCAATAAAAAAAACGAAAACACTACGATTGGTAATCATAAATATCTATATATATATATATGTATATATCATCATATATAAATATTATCATATATATATATATATATATATATATATATATATATATATATATATATATTATAAAAATAAATGGAAAAGTTGATAAATCAAACACATATAATGGGTTTACTTGTAATATTTCGTTCTTTATTCACAAAACTTCTTCAGTCTAAACATTTTTTGAGTATAAATTCTGTGAATAAAGAACGAAATATTACCAGTAAAGATTTGGTAAGTGTTTGATTTAATTACTTTTCCACTTATTTTAATCGTTTTTTCAAATTCACCAAAATCTTTCATTTTCCATATATATAGATATTTATATATATAATCAACACCTTTTCATAATGTACGTATATTTAATATAACATATATAATACTTTTGAGATATATAATACTTATGACAAATAAATCGCATTTTTCTTGCCAAATATTGCTATGGGCATTAAGAATTTTGATCAGGAGTGGGATCTAATTTGATTTACTAGTTTTTCAAGTCTTTCAAGCAGAAATCTGAATTTTGTCTTTTCAATCGATTCTGAACAAGATTTTTGAAGGGCAGAAATAATCGTTTTCTTTTTATTTTATTTAATAAGTTCATTTTATTTAAAAAAAAATATTTTCCATAAACTTATTGACAACTATAAGATATGACAAATGCATCAAACCTAACAGTTATTTCGATATAAATGAAATGTGTTCTTTCTTTATTATTGTTCCTACTTCTAATTTTCAAAACCAAGTGTATATTTAAATAATCATGAGAAGCATTGTATTTACAGGGCATTTCAAAATAGATGCAACTCATTAATATGATAATGACTTATTACTGATACAATGGTAATGACAGTAATTTCGAACACGTCCTACAAAAAAAAATGCATCCTTTGATCAAGAGACATTAAAACAATGTTATTTTAAAAAATTGATATTATATCAGCTTCAAGGACATGCAATCCTTTTTTTAGTTACTTCTCTCAGTAATAAATCATCATCATATGAATGGGTTGCATCTATTTTGAGACAGTTTTGAATGATTTTGTCTCCAAATATGTAGTGATGTAGAATATTTTCCTCTCTTGTCCAAGGCATTGGAATCAAAGATTAACAGTTCTTATAGCATAATATTTTCAAATCTGAAACAAAAAAGAACACAACATTATTACTAATAGAGTTATTAGCAGTTACATGGGTCCCGTGTATATTGGGACACCCTAGGTAACCATGTATATTGAGACACTCTATATAACCATATATATTTAGACACCCTATATAACCACGTATACTGAAACAGTCTATATAACCAGGTATATTGAGACACCCAATATAACCATATATATTGAGACACCCTATATAACCACGTCTATTGAAACAATCTATATAACCATGTATATTGAGACACCCAATATAACCATATATATATTGAGACACCCTATATAACCATGTATATTGAAACAGTCTATATAACCATATATATTGAGACACCCTATATAACCACATATACTGAAACAGTCTATATAACCAGGTATATTGAGACACCCAATATAACCATATATATTTAGACACCCTATATAACCACGTCTATTGAAACAGTCTATATAACCAGGTATATTGAGACACCCAATATAACCATATATATTGAGACACCCTATATAACAACGTATATTGAAACAGTCTATATAACCATGTATATTGAGACACCCTATGTAACTATTCATATTGAGGCACCTTATATAACCATGTTTATTGAGACACCCTATATATGTGTGTTTGTGTACATATATATATCTACATCTCTCTCTCTCTCTTTATATATATATATATATAGGGCGGGGTATTGGTGTATTCATCAAAATATAATTGTACATTTACGTGTCTAAGCATATGTAAATGTATCGAGTATATTTATATTTATAGATGTGTGTGTGTGAGATGAGAATGTATGTTTATATGTGTACACATCACTATTAATAAAAAAAATGTATTTCTTCAATCATTGGTGCTTGGTCTGCTATTATTGACTTACTTCCACGTTTTTGCTTCTTTTTTTTTTAATAATTCAAACCGAACATTTTAAGTTGGATTTTTTTTCTTTTCGATTATTGCCTTGAGATTAAATTCACGTAAATGTAAGAGAGAACAGGAGAAGTTTGTACATCAAGTGTATCGAGAAAGTCGGGCAAATGATTTCTTTTTAGAAATTTTAGTTTTGGCTTCAGGAAAAGATAAGTAATCTTTCTTTATCCTATTCATCGAGATGCAGAAATACACTGGCGCGTGAAGTAAACAAAAAAAGAAAGTTCAGGTATATCTTTTCTAGCTTTCTTGATCTTTAGATTTAACTAAATTGCTGTACCGATGATAATACTAAATAAACAAAAATATATACCTTATATGAGGTTACATAAATAATTTCACCATTGTTAATTTTTAATATAGAATTATTTTCTAAACGAAATATTTCTAGTAGAATGCTATGCAATCAAAAAGTATACGGTAACTATTAATTAACTCAACAACATTGAAACTCTGCAACAAAGGAAAAAGAATTTGGTTTGAAAATATATTTACAATATAGAATTTCATGTTCTTATTTTTGGATTGTGAGGTATTCCTGTTTTGGTTACAGAGTTCTAACACTACTGAGTTTGGTAAGATATAATATCCAATTCCGGGAGACCGGGGTTCAATCCCAGGTCGAGTCATACCAAAGTCTCAAAAAATGGTACTTGATGCTACCTTGCTTAACAGTATTATAAGGTAAGGATCAAGGGTAAAGTGGAGCAATCCAGGGAAAGGAGTAGCGCCCTCACCTACACCCTAGTGTAGTAGCTATTGTAAAAGGAGCCTTCGGGTCACCCTCGATTAAGGTCACCAACTTTACTTATAATCAGTTTTGATGGTAGGATTTATGGTTCCTACCAAAATTGCACATAACTCCACTCCTTGAGATATTAAAATATCTTGTCATTTGTATAAATTGGAAATCCTCGGATAAAATAAAGCAGGAATTTGTTGTATAAGTACTGTTGTATGGCTGCACCACCAGGACTTGGAGAAAAAGCTACCTGGGAACTATAAAAGGACGCTGCGTGCTGTTTTTAACATACCCAGGAAGCAGCATCCCAAAGAACACCAGTTGTACGGACACTTACCTCCCATCTTGGAAATCATCCAAGTTAGACGAACAAGATGGTGGTCACTGCTGGAGAAGCAAGGACAAACTCATAAGTGACGTTCTCTTATGGACACCAACACATGGTCACACCAGTGTTAACCGACCAGAAAAAACTTACATTCCTCCGCTTTGTGCGGACACTGGATGCCGTCTTGAGTACCTACCTAGAGCAATAGGGACGGATGGTGAATGCGAGCTATCAGCATGTATTGATGAGAAATTAAAGAAACAAAATCACAAGATTTGTTCGACTATCCTAACATAAGAGGCTCGAGCTCTGTGATTTCTGAAAAAATGAACAACCCCGTGGTTACATACGTCTTTAGATTTAGATAATATCCAACCTGACTTTTAAGCATATTCAAATTTTCATTAAATTACTTATCCAGAAGTTTATATCATGTTCTCTTAGGAATATAAACAATTTTGGATGTGACGGAGAGTCATCAATATAGTCCGATGAAATTATCAAGGTTATAACTCCTTTAATATATATATATAATGGCCCGGAGACCTTGGTTCAATCCCAGGTCGAGTCATACCAAAGTTTAAAAAAATGGTGCTTGATGCCTCCTTGCTTAACACTTAGCATTATAAGGTACGGATCAAGGGTAAAGTGGCGCAATCCATTGAAAGGAGTAGCACCCTCCCCTACGCCTTGGTGTAGTAGCTCTCGAAAAGGGAGCCTTCGGGTCACCGTCGACTACGGTCGCCAACTTTACTTACTTACTTTCGCCAAAGAATTCAATTTTACAAAGGATTTTTAATGCACACAGTGAAAGACTATCAGCTAAAACTGATAAGGAAAACTCTCAAGGAGCAAATAATAATAATAAAAGGAAATAGTTCAATTTTCAGACCAAAGATTTAAATTTTCATAGATTATTATAGGAAAAGGCAACCAGGGGAGGCCACGATCTGAACACTTCAAAAATATTTTACGATGAAAATTTGAAAGATTTTAATATTTGCTTTTTAAAGTTATTATTGTGATCTATTCGACGAAGTGGCAATCAAAACAAATGCAACTTCCTCGAAATTGAACCTGTTACTCTCAAGTTTCTTTCGCCCGATAAAATGAGCCTCATCCGCATTGCCAAAACAGAATATTTTTGTCCAAATTTATTGATTATTTGAAGAATTGCTGCCTGTAGAATATATATGAACATTACAGTAATGGTATTTACAAATGCAAACCTGTGAACTGCAAATGATTGAAATATCTCCCCCCTGCAATAACCGTTTGTTAATGAACTGCTGACGGTTTAAACAATGCTCAGAACTGGAGTCGTCCGCAGTTGGAACATTAAACAAAATACAAGTAGAACGAAGCGTAATAGTTTTATGTCCTTATTTCTAAATGAAATCTTCAATAACGTTGCTTATTTATACTGAGAGGCAATTCCTAGATATGCTATAAAATCTTTTTGCCCCATCACAGAAAAAAAAAAGCAGCCTAGCTTTAACTATAACAGAATATAAAGTTCTTTCCCTTTTTGCATTTTTTTAAAATCTTTATTTTATATATATCAAGTTTTGATTATTCATCATTAATCAAAATAAACTTTGCGTCTGTATGAAGCGAATATGTCTAATCAGTTAATAAGATGATTGTCAATAACACGTTTTTTGTTTGTTTGATCTTACTTATTTTAAATGTCAAAATCAAAAAGGAAATCTCTTAATCAACTTCATCGGACGGTCGAATTTAAATTTGGCCATACGAACAAATGGTATATGCTCAACCCAGAACCTCTCCCGGAGAATGAGACGCACAAACTCCTCTGGAATTTTGAAATTCAAATGGATCATTTAATCTCAGCCAGACAACCAGACCTTGTCATAGTCAACAAAAAAGAGAGCTTGCCGAATTGCAGACTTTGGCTGACCATTGAGTAAAATTGAAAGAAAGCGAAAAGAAAGATTAGTACTTGGACCTTTCAAGGGAATCGAAAAAAAACTGTGGAATATGTAAGTGACGGTGATACCAGTTGTAATTGGTGTGCTCGGTACAGTAACCAAAGGATTGGTACAAGGACTGGAGGACTTAGATATAACGGGGCGAGTGGAGACCATCCAAACTACAGTATTGTTGAGATCGACCAAAATACTGAGAAGAGTCCTGGAGACTTGAAGAAGCAGCAAGTCACTCAGACTCCGGTAAAAAAAAACATCAGCTAACGCTGGTGTGAAAAATAGCATAATAAGAGAAAATGAAAGGGACCGAAAAGATAGACATATACTTTGATCTTGCCAGAGAGGTAAAAATGCTGGGGTACTGGAAAGTGGCGGTGATACCAGTTGTCATTGGTGCACTTGGAACAGTCCCCGGAGGATTAGATAGGAGACAAGAAGAACTGGAAATCAGGGTAAGGATCAAAACTATTCGGACACAGTATTGTTAGGATTGACGGAAATAATAATAATAATAACAATAATAATAATAACAATAATAATCATAGACACGACTGGGTGGACAAGATAGTCCACTAGGAACTGTGCAAGAAATTGAAATTTGACCATACAAACAAATGGCAAATGCACAACCCAGAATCCGTGCTGGAGAATGAGACGCACAAAATTCTCTGTGATTTTCAGATACAAACGGATCACTTAATCTCGGCCAGAAGACCAGACCTCATGATAATCAACAAAAAGAAAAACAATCTGCGAAATAGAGGACTTTGCTGTCCCGATTGTTCACAATACCTAGACCTTACTAGACAATTGAAAAAACTATGGAACATGAAGGTGACAATTATACCAATTGTAATTGGTGCTCTTAGTACAGTCACCCAAGGATTGGTACTGGAACTGGACGGCTTGAAAATAAGAGGACGAGAAGAGTCAACATTGTTGAGATCGGCCAGAATACGGAAAAGAGTCCTGGAGACTTGAGGATACTTGCTGTCACTCAGACTCCAGTGGAAGATCATCAGCTAACGCTAGAGTGAAAAACTCTCAAAAGAATGAAATAATAATAATAATAATAATAATAATAATAATAACAAAACGACCCATGAACCTGTTGGGTCATCGTTATAACAACAGTCAATTATTATGTTGATGCTTCGTTTTCTAATTAGCATACCATAAGAATTTCCATTTTAACAAGGATTCGGACTATTACGTTTACTTTTTGTCTCGATTTTTTTATTCAATGGCATATCAACCGTCGTGGGTTATCTAATGCTAATGCCATCGTTTTAGAAGAATAAAAGTTGCCAACCGTAGTCGAGGGTGATCCGAAGGTCCCCTTTTCAATACCTACAAAACTGAGGTGTCGGGTAAGGCGCTATTCCTTTCCCTGGATTGCTCCACTTTATCCTTGATACATACCTTATAATGCTTAGAGTTAGAAGTATCAAGTACCATTTTTTTTAGTCTTTGGTATGACTCGACCTTGGATTGAACCTCAGTATCCCGAGCCATCGGTGAACACTCTACCCGGGGAGGATAAGAGGTTCATACCTTTCCGAAGGGTATTATTCCGAAATTAATCGTATTAGTCCGTCCTTACTTCTCCAGAAGTGTCCCACATGTCTGGTTCGTCTAACTTGGAGAGTTTTCGTGATGGGTGGTAGGTGGCCGTACAGCTGCTGCTTTGTGGGGTGCTGCCTCCATGACTTATTCAATATTTCTCGCAGCATTCTTGTGTCGTTGCCGTCCAGCTTTTTCTCCATACGTTTAGTTAGCGTCCATGTAGTTCATTCATATAGCAGTATCGACACGACCGCTGCTTGGAGGAAACTGCGTTTTATTTTATCGGTCAGGTCTGACTTCCATATGTTCGATAGGCTATCAATAACTGCCCATGCCTTTGTCAGTCGTGTGTTATATATATATATAATTTTTTAAAAAAATGCGATGATTTGGTGTCATAATAAATTTATTTCCGGTCTATGATGACCCTCTTCAGATGGTTAAAACACTTTACTTTTTGAGAATCATGCAATATATATATATATATATATATATATATATGTGTGTGTGTGTGTGTGTGTGTGTGTGATGAGAATTTTAGTAATTTACAAAGAAGAAGAATTGTAAGTTTACTGAAATATTGAAATGTCTTTATTCATGAAGCATCAATTTTCAGTAGCAATTCCTTTCTGCTGCTTTCGTTGGCAAAGCGACTGCTGAAGATGTTGTGAGATAAAGCGTATATAACAATGACTCTAATATGCTATGGAAATGGGTGAGTCAGAAGGGACCGAAATAAAAGATAAAGAAATAAAAGGCAAATAAAGAAGTATAAAACTATAAAAGGAGAGAAGAAGCTTGAATATAATTCCGAACCCAATTAGAACTGTCATACTTGGATTCCTGACATGAAAATACCAACTGAGAGAATCGTAGTAAGAAACCTGTGGATTCTTTTGGCTTTTGGTCTTTTTTTTTTTTTTTTTTTTTTTTTTTCCACGGACGCAGCTGGACTTCCCCAGTCTTATTTTCGTATTTTTCCCTATTCTTTTAAAAATTCATTTTTTTTTCTTTTCCTGTTTATTATATATATATATATATATATATATATATATATCTTAAATCTATAATTGCTCTTATTAAGCTATTTTTTAGTGACTCTCCCTTCAGCCTTCAATGTCCTCTCTTTTAACACTTTACATGTCTCTTTTTTTTTCTTTTTCTAGCATGTTTTTTTTTTTAATAATTATTTATGTTCCTTTTTTTCCTATTATTCAACATCGTCTCTATATCTCTATATATTTTTCTTTCATGACTTTTTTTGCTTGGCTTCTTGTTTTTCTATTTTCTATTCTTTCAACTGTAGATTTTAGTTTTAATTTCTCTTTAGTTGATTCTATTTGTTTCTCATTCAATCACTTTTCCTTTTTAATTAGATTTTTCTCTTAATTCTTTCTAGTCTTTGTCATTGACCATTGACCATTTTTTTTTCTTTTTCTTTTCCTTCACCAATCATTTACACTCTTTATATTTTACCATTTCGCCCTCTCTTTGTTCACCCTCGATTTTACCATTTCGCCCTCTCTTTGTTCACCCTCTCTACTGATCTCTTCAGCGCTTCCCTACCCACTTATTCATTTCTTTTCCAACTCTCTCCCTTTTTTTCTTTTTCTCCCTCGTCGATTTTACATTCAAAGGACTTTTCCCTCTTTTCTATCATACATGTATAGGACTTTACCCTCCTATAAATTATTTGGGGCGGTATGCCACTTGTTCCCACAAAGATGGCGGACGCTCACATATTCAGTCTCGGGAAACCACTGGCCAGGAGGACCACGTGACATGCTTAAAACTACGACGGCGCGTAAATTCAAGTCCTGCGTTTTTGAGCCACCTACAAGACGCGTATTTTCTATAAACACCCTTGTCCTCTTTTACCGAATTTTTTCGCAGCAGCAACACACTCCCTTCAGCGTGAATCAACAGGAGTGAAAGGCAACACCATGGATGGGCCTCGCAGACATTCATATACAATGACAATGAGACGCTTTCCAGTCTCAGTGAAACTGCCCGTTTCTAATCATAAAAAAAGGACATTTTAAACTTGTAATTCTTTTGTAGCTTAGTTGTGTTAGACACACACACACACACACTCACACATATACACACACTATTATTTTGTTAGTAGAGTTAGTAATTTCTTTTATGTATCAATGTACGTGTAGTATCACCGCCCTTACTAAGGTCAGTAAATGGGGCAGTCAATACTACCTCAACAGAAATCTTGGTCCCTACTTCCACCTCGGCCAAGGAATGCTATCCCAGAATCCATCGCCTCTCACTCTTCTCTCTTTCCTTCTCTCTCCTTTTCTCTCTCGCTCTCCCTCTCCCTCTGGCCAATCAGCGGAGATAGTAGCAGTTGCCGAAGACGACCCAAGAACAGAAGAGGAGGCAGTTGCTGAAGAGATTCCAGATACAAAACACATATGTTGACCGCCGGACATTTTTCTAGCCAACACGTAGCGTTGTATACGAAGAATAAAATTCCTCTTTTAAAGTTAATATTTGTACTTCTCATTTATTATCTCAAATAACATAACCCAAGTACATATATTACATACGTTTTATTGTTGTAGAATATACATTTGTTTTTGTTCGACGCCTTGTTTAAATGTTCATTTTGTCCGCGCCGTTTTACAACCATTATTTGTTTCATATCTTTTACTCATTTTTGCATATCTTCCTTCATTTACCACTTTATCCATATATTATGTCAATATTATGCCCTATCCCACCTTTATTCTAAACAAAACACTCTATATCAAACCTCAACATTAAACTTGTGGGGAAACATTAAATTGTCGGGTACCAAAAACACTTTCAGTCATCCATCTACACACGTCTTACTATTTATAGTGCCGGACTCTTAAACTTTTCAACCACCGAAAACAACTTCTTTTATTCTTACTTTGTTTTTACTTGGGCATCTCGGGTGGTGTCAGGGCACTTCCGGTGGTGAAATGATTAGCGAGCTTGACTAGCAAACCTACACGAGTGAAAAGCTTCGTAAATTACAATTTCGTTTTTACTTTCCTTTTCGACAATCTTTCTCTAATACCCCCCCATCTCTCTCTCTCTCTCTCTCTCTCTCTCTCTCTGTCACACACACACACGCCCTCTATCTTTCTTTCTCTCTTTCGCTAATCTTCCTGAGCTCTCAACATCTCTCTTTGTTCATTTTTCTTATTTCTTCATAAGTTATTTTTTATATCTTCTACTGTCATATTTACGAAAAGATAATGTCCACTGTTGCATTTCTGGACACAGTTTCCCAACAGAAGAGAACGAAGTGAATTTCCTATTTCTTTTACTTACAATCTGTAAAATTAAATATCTAAGAATGGATTTTTTAAGTTGTTTGTCTTCCCCCGTGAAAAATACAAGAATTTCTCTTATATTTAAGAGATTCGTTTTTATTGTTGGGGGTGGGGAGAAGGTTTAGTGTTCTACTTGAGACCCAACTCAGTGATTATTTATTTATGTATTTATTTATTTTTTTACCTAACATAAAAATGTTCAGGATTTTGTACTTCTGCTACGAATTTTGGGAAATAGTCTTGACTTAGATTTTTTTCCAAGATGACTATTTTACGGAAGTTACATTTTGAGGTATAAAATTAGTTCAAATTATCTATTGTAAGGCTGAATCACTAGTGGATAAAGACAATCTTCAAAAAACGAAGAGATTCACTCCAGTTGCAGCACAACGTAAACAACTCTTTCTTAGCGATTAAAAAATGTACATAAAGCTGTTGTTGCTGTTGTTGTTGTTGTTGTTGTTCTTCTTCTTCTTCTTCTTCTTCTTCTTCTTCTTCATTATTATTATTATTATTATTATTCCTCCTTTAGAGTTTTTCCCATCAGCGTTAGCTGATGGTCTTTCCCTGGAGTTTCAGTGACAGCAAGTCTCTTCATGTCTCCAGGACTCTTCTCAATATTCTAGCCGTTCTCAACAATATTGTAGTTTGAATGGTCTCCACTTGTCCTCCAACTTCCAAGTCCTCTCGTTATTATTATTATTATTAAAGTTATAATTATTATTGGCCCAAGGGTCACTATTTGCTATCTTTCTAAGATAGCTCCTGTCTATATCATGCTTTATGTTTTCAACTTCCTGTCTTTTCTTTTTCTCTCTTTTACACCAACCCACTTAGAGTGTCATGATTTTTCAATAATTACTTCTTTCTATCGTCAATCAGACTTTTGGCTCTCATTTTGGAATATCTTCTCTGATCTTTTACCGTTTCTGCTTTTTTTACGATCAATCTAAAAAAAATGAAACACGCTACCAGATCTCTCAAGTTTGGTTGCATAACTTGTTCAATTTTGAAAATCAAGGTCTTCACGTGAATTCCATATTATTTTTCTAAACTATATTTCCAGCGAATTCCTTCTTATTTTTTTTTTCTTCGGATCTGCTTATAAAATGAACGTTGGGTAAAATAGTTCGGCATTTTTTATTGATGGGATTAAGAGAGAAGTACTTCTTCGATGACGTTAAAAACTTTGATCAGCCATTGAATCTAGTGCACTCGTCATCTGTTTTCCTTCCTTCTTAGCTTTTAAAATATTTCTTTCCTTTCATCTTTATTCCTTCCTGATTTCGGTTATAGTCTGACAGACACTTCTTCTTCTTCTTCTTCTTCTTCTTCTTCTTCTTCTTCTTCTTCTTCTTCTTCTTCACTTACGCTTTTCTCTCTCTTTCGCTTTTAACCCTCTGATCTTAGTCCTTTGTTGAATGTGCTTTTTGAAAAGAAAAAAAAAAACAAAAACAAAAACTCCCTCATGCATTTAAATTAATTTTAGCATAAATATATTTATACGAACACTTTGTTCAAATATACATTCATATACAAATCCATTTACTCACATTTAGCCACAGGTATGTACATATTCTCTAACAAACAGACATGCTAATATATGTGCAACGTCTTACTCTTGAGCACACTTAGATTTATAATAAAAAAACACTCAGAAAACAATACACACACACACACACACACACACACATATATATATATATATATATATATATATGTGTGTGTGTGTGTGTGTGTGTGTGTGTGTGTGTGTATATACAAGTATATAGCCAAATATGAATAAACGGCAAATACATTGAAGCATATGAATACAAGTAAATATGCCTCTTGATTGTATATTTTGTTTGGTTCACTTACACCCTAAAACGATAAGGTTAAACATTGGAAATAGACAATTTTATATCAGGATTTTCATTAACCATTCTTACGAATAGCACAATTTTCATTGAATATTTTGTCATTTTTTGTCGCTTAACCATTATCCATGTTTTTAACATGACCAGCTCCCTGTTAGTTATTCTAGTATCCAATCTCTCAACAGTATTTTGATACTGGGAAAGACAAGTATTAAAAAGAAGAAACAAACAACAACAAATAAGATCGACGTGCAATTGAAACATTTTTTTTCGCGCAACCAAACATGCTGTCAACTTAAATGTAAATATATACACATGTGTTTATATATATATATATATATATATATATATATATATATATATATATATATATATATATATGTGTGTGTGTGTGTGTGTGTGTGTGTGCATATTACATATATATATATATATATATATACATATACAGGTACATACATATGTATATGTATGCATATATATGTGTATGCAACATATATATATACATATATTTATATACATTTTTATACATATGTATATGTATATATATGTGTATGTAACACACACACACACACACATATATATATATATATATATACATATATTTATATATATATATATGTATATATATAATGTATATGATATAACGTATGATAAAATATATACATTTATATACATATTTATATCTATATATATATATTATGTATATGTTAACAGTCCTGTTCCCCACCACAACACCCACACACATACCCTCACACGTACCCCCACACAAGGGTTTTTATCATTTGTTTTAGTTTTGATATCAGAACAACCCCCACCCCAAATAAACTGGAATTTTAGTATGCGTACATAGGGTCAATCTTTTTCATTTGTTATGATACATTAGAAGAGATGTATTGATGTACATATTTTAAATGTTCTGTCCTATTTGAAGTTATTTCCTAATGAGAAACGACATTTTCCTAGCTAGTTTACTAATATAGATTTGCTGATGGTTGTATTTACTGGTTCATATATTCATAAAACATTTTCTTTTCTTCTTGGGTTTGATTTACATTCTTAACTTTATCATTGTCGCCGACTCTACTTTCTGTGTACTTAGATTTCTCTCTTTAAAAAGGTCTTGGCTTTCGACTAGCTTTGACCACTTGACAATTTTCTCCTTTCTCATTCACTTAATTGTTTCTCTTTTAAATCTTTCTGTCTTTTGTAATACTGTTTTCTCTTAAATTATTCAGTTTTTTCTCTTTCCGAGACGGTCCAGTCGACTGGGACAGCAGAATATACCGATGCATCTCTGCAGTTGAGTAAGACCCCCGCACTAAACAATCTGAGGATGAGTCTCCAATTATGCTGGGGCTTTGGGGAATGCTGAGTACCATTTTATTGTCATTTCTCCCAGGTTCACTCTGACCCGGAGTGGTAGAACCTGATAGAATTGTGTCAAGTAGAACTGTTTGACATTTCAACTATGGGTTAGATAGAACTAAACTGTATTTAGGCTAAACTGAATTGTTTGAAAAAGAGCTGTTTATGTGTATAAAAATGGATTTGGCATTAAATAAACTACAACGGTTGATATGCCATAAAACCAAACCAAACCAAACAAAACTGTCTTGAATTAGAATCATTTTGAGATGAGGCTTCTTAATCTGAGAATTCATTTTTATTTATTGCGGACTTTTTGTCCTCATCTTGGTAGTTTTTGTGTTGTTTCTTCTTTCACTACGTTTCGGCCAAATTTCACCTCTGGCCTTTCTCAGATATTATTTTTTATTTTCGTTTTCTTCGATACATTATCTATTCTTTTCTTTACGCTTTTTTTCTTCTTCTTTTCATTGTCACCCTTTCTTCCTGTCAATTGAGTCGCGTCTCTATTTCTTATTTCTGTTTTTTTTTTTTTTTTTTTTTTTTTATGTCACCTTGAAAAATGATCAGCACATGAAACCTTGAGCAGACTGCATTTCTTGGGCGACCAATTATCTTTTTCCCTCCCGTTTGTTCCCTCACGACTGATGTTGTCTTTGGATGAAGCTCAGTCAATTCGGAAAATCGTTTCTCTGATGATGTGTTTCGGGGTTTGGTCGGATAAGTGTGGATGAGTTGATGAATAACCAGGAAGGAAAGAATGGTTGAATAAATGGAAAGAAAGGAAAAAAAAGTTTCTAATGAAGGAGATAGAAGGATAAAAGGGAAGAGAAAAAGAGAGAATAAAAGAAGATGGAAAAATAAAAAGGTAAGAAAATACAGAAAAGTAAGATAAAGAAAAAGTAAAAGAGACGCACTCACGAGAAAAAAAGGGGATTTCAAAAAATTGAAAGAAGGAAAGAAAAAAAACGCGGGAAAGAAGCTAGAGAATAAAAATCGAAAATGGGGTTGCAAAGGAAAAGAAGAAATAATGTCAGAAGATAGTGAAAGATTGAAAAAGAATGAGGAAAGATAAATAGAAAAATTACACAAAATAAATACAGAAACAAGTGGATCGTTTGCTCGCTTGCTAGATTGATAAATAAGAAAAGAAGGAAAAGGAAGAAGAAGGTTAAAAACTAAACAATAAAAGAACGAGTCTAAACGAAATTGAAAAGAAGAAAGCAAAATCAGGAAAAAAAAAAAAAGGTAATGAAGAAGAGTGGAAAGAAAAAAAAAAGGAAAAACATGACCAAGATGAAGGAAGCATCTCTCACAAGTAAACACAAATGAAACAACAATGAGACGAGAACCGGAGAGAAAGAGAGAAAAAAAAAAAATTAATCTCCGGATGAGAGATACGAGAATAAAGAAGAGGGAATGAAAACCGTTATTGGACGAAAATAAATTTGATTCAAGGTTACGTTTACAGCACACTCGAAGAGGATCGAACACGTAGCCATTGGCTCGGAATAAAATCGCGTTAATCACTTCACATAAATGAAAAGATCAGGATTAATTTATTTGATGCGTGTTCATTGGCGTGTGCGTGTGTTTTAAAGGGCATTTATTCAAATAGCTATTTATTCATGCGACTAATAATTTTATACTTGTATTAAATGCTCAATGTACCTTTATATAGTTACGCTTAGTATTGCTAGTTTAAGTGAGGTTTATTTCTAATTTTTGCCCAAGTTGATGTTATTTAATAAATGCTTACATTAACTTGCGAATATTATACGTATACAATAAATATTGAATGATGGGTGCTGAAAAGTTATCGGCCTGACCAAGGGAATCTACTAAAGCCGTTAAATGTCTGCACTATTTTACATATCAATCTAGTAATTCAATATTTACTAGCAAGTATTATACATATACAATTAATATTGAATGAGGGGTGCTGAAAAGTTATCGGCCCGACCAAGGGAATGTCCTAAAGCCATGAAATGTCTAAGCAATTTTACATCTTCATATAATAAGTAAGTAAGTAAAGTTAGCGACCATAGTCGAGGGTGACCCGAAGGCTCCCTTTTCGATAGCTACTACACCAAGGTGTAGGGGAGGGCGCTACTCCATTCCCAGGATTGCTCCACTTTACCCTTGAACCGTACCTTATAATGCTGAGTGTTAAGCAAGGTGGTATCAAGTACCATTTTTAAAGTCTTTGGTATGACTCGACCTGGGATTGAACCCAGGTCTCCCGGGCCATTGGCGAACACTCTAACCGCTGGGCCAATGTCCTAAGCAAATATTATACATATACGATTAATATTGAATGAGGGGTGCTGAAAAGTTATCGGCCCGACCAAGGGAATGTCCTAAAGCCATGAAATGTCTAAGCAATTTTACATCTTCATATAATAATTCAATATCAACAAGCAAATATTATACATATACGATTAATATTGAATGAGGGGTGCTGAAAAGTTATCGGCCCGACCAAGGGAATGTCCTAAAGCCATGAAATGTCTAAGCAATTTTACATCTTCATCTAGTAATTCAATATCAACAAGCAAATATTATACATATACGATTAATATTGAATGAGGAGTGCTGAAAAGTTATGGGTCCGACCAAGGGAATCTACTAAAGCCGTTAAACGTCTACGCTTTTTTACATCTTCATCTAGTAATTCAATATTAACTAGCAATTATTATACATATACGATTGATATTGAATGAGGGGTGCTGAAAAGTTATCGGCCCGACCAAGAGAATGCCCTAAAGCCGTTAAACGTCTACACTATTTTACATTTCAATCCAGTAATTCAATATTAACTTGCAAGTATTATACATATACGATTAATATTGAATGAGGGTGCTGAAAAGTTATCGGCCCGACCAAGGGAATTTACTAAAGCCATAAAATGTCTAAGCAATTTTACATATTCATCTTGTAATTCAATATTAACTAGTAAGTATTATACATATACGATTAATATTGAATGAGGGACGCTGAAAAGTTATCGACCCGACCAAGGGAATGTCTTCAAGCCATTAAACGTCGACGCTATTTTACATATCCTTAATTCGGCACACTTGGCACATATTTCTCAACTTTTGTTATATGAAACTAGATACACCCTTTTACTCTATAATTTCCTGAAGACATTTTGATATTCATCTTTTAACTCTGATTACACTTATAACACACCTATAAAAAATATTTGTTTACTGTCTCCTTTAAATGAATGACATCGATTCGTACTCAGTTTTCAAGACGGACCCCTCCAAAAAAAAAAAAAAAGAAGTTCAAAGAATTTCTTGATGTCTGTAGTTTATAACAAATTGTCAGGGGCATTTGTGAAGGTTTTTAAGTTGATATTTCTACTCCTATGGCCATGTCGCAAGCTGTAATGTAATTTACGAAGCTATTTGCTTCGATGCGGCACAAGGCCGAATGAATGGGGCACCCAATGAGACTCGAACTCACTCTTGCAGGTTTGCTAGTCAAGCTTGCTAACCATTACACTATCCGAGGTGCCATGTCACAGGCTTCACAGAATTCGAATCACCTGATTCTTTATTTTTTATTTCTTTACTTTTCATTTATTTGCAGTTCTTTTGTCCTTGCTGTTAATCTCTTTACTGTTCATTTCTGTACATTTTATTTCGTTTCGGTTAAGTTCTCTACTGTTCCTTTCTGTATTGCTCATTTCTTTACTTTTCATTTCTGTACTGTTCACGTCTTTACTTTTCATTTCGTTACAGTTAAGTTCTTTACTGTTCATTTCTGTACTGTTCATTTCTTTACTTTTCTTTTCGTTACGTTTAAGTTCTTTACTGTTCATTTCTGTATTGTGCATTTCTTTATTTTTCATTTCTTTACTGTTCACTTCTTTACTTTTCATTTCGTTACAGTTAAGTTCTTTCCTGTTCATTTCTGTACTGTTCATTTCTTTACTTTTCATTTCTTTACTGTTCATTTTTAACTTTTCATTTCTTTACTGTTCACTTCTTTACTTTTCATATTTTACAGTTAAGTTATTTACTGTTCATTTCTGTACTGTTCGTTTCTTTACTTTTCATTTCTTTACTTTTAGTTACGTTTAAGTTCTTTACTGTTCATTTCTGTATTGTGCATTTCTTTACAGTTCATTTCTTTACTGTACCCCATACGATAAAAATGAAGAGAGAAATGTTGAATGTACTGGACAACCAGTGACCCCAACCCTCACCAGATTCCTTTTGTAACATTGATTCGGTGGTGTTTCTTTTTGGAAGGACATCAGAATTCTAATTAGTATTTCATAATTATCTTCATCATATTGAGCATTGCAATGATTAAGAAATGACATTCAGCGTGAACACAGATCCTTTCAAATTATCATTAACTAAATTTAACTAGAAATTGTGTAATTCTCGAAGAGAAATTTAAATACATTGCTCTAGAAAATACCGTCATGATGTACTATTTTTTCTTTTTTTTTTTTTTTTAGTGTTATGACCATATACATATATAAAAAAAAGAATTTTAACAATACATACGATATTCTGCACAAACTATTACGGACGCAGACTACGCAGATGGCATAGCGCTTCTTGCAAATACACCGACCCAAACCGAGTCCCTGCTGCATAGTCCAGAGCAGGTAGCAGGTGGCATTGGCTTCCATGTGAGTGCAGACAAAACGGAGTACATGAATAAATAAAAAAGGAGATATCTCCAAACTAAATGATGGTTCTCTGAAATTAGAGGGCAAGTTCACCTAGCTCGGAAGCAGGATCTCATTTACTGAAAATGACATCAATATGTGACTAGCGAAGGCATGGACTGCTATAGATAGATTATCGATCATATGAAAGTCAAACTTATCTGATAAAACAAAACGCAATTCTTTCCAAACAGCGGCCGTGTCCATACTACCAGATGGATGCACCACATGAACGCTGACTAAGCGTATGGAGAAAAAGCTTGACGGGAATTGCACAAGAATGCTATATTGAACAAATCCTGGGAGTAACATCCCACAAAACAGCAACTGAATGGCCACCTACCTCCCATCTCTAAAACCATCCAAATAAGACGAACAAGAGATACGGCGGACAGATGGAGAAGTAAAGACGAACTCATAAGCGACTTCTCCTATGGACCCCTTCACACTGACGTGCAAGTGTAAGACGACCAAGTAGAACTTATCTACAACGGCTCTGAACGGACACTGGATGTTGTTAAGAAGACCTACCGGAAGCGACGGATGATAGGGACTAGATGGTAAGAGAGATTCAGGGAAATCCGTGCTAGCAGCACATGATGATGATGATGATCGATAGAAGATCAAAGTGCTGATTTCGATCAAGTGCGATTTGAGGAGACAATCCCTAGTTTGTTTGTTTGTTTGTTTGTTTGTTGTCTTTTTTCTTTTTTAAGAATGCACAGTAGAAAATTTGATTTGCAACTTGCTGAGAGAGTGGGATGTCAATTCATGATTAGGGCGCTAGGAAGGACGGCCTTGTGCCAAAGTTGGCCTCGGCATAAACAAATACGTGACGCAAACGGTTGCTCTAATACACAGGAACGCGTTTATTTATGTATTGACGAAATGTAGATGTGTAAACAGTGATTTATCAAGATAGACGGGCGGCGTACGGATGACTCATCAATATATGTGATAAAACTGACACACATAGATATAGTTTTACATATACAGCATACATTCGCATACACTTATGTTCACATACACTCACATTCACACTCACGGTTTCATACAGCTAGATATATTCATGAATGCACGTATTATCATGATTTGTATCAAACCAATTTGTTAGAATGTAACCTACCGAATTCACTAGTTTCCCCTTGATATGAGTCATTTTATAAATAGCGTACACACGCGCGAGCGAGCGCACACACAGAGATGAATAAACATTTACGAAAGTGTACTGATACATATTATGTAGAAATCTATATAAGAATGCGCTGAAAAGTTCTCGATCTGATCAAGATGAGCCAGATTGGTTGATTGTTCGGGTTTTATGGCATATCAACCTTTGTAGGTTATTTAACGTCAAATCCATTTTTATGAAAATAGTTCTATTTCGAACGATTCAGTTTAGCATAATTACGCAGTTTAAATGTGAAAACATTTCTATTTCAAGCAATTTAGTTTAGTCAAGCAGTTCTACAGTTAAATGTCAAAACAGTTCTATATTAAACAATTCAGTTTAGTATAAGTACAGTTTCAATGTCAAAAAACAGTTCCATTTCAAATAATTCAGTTTAGCATAAGCACGCAGTTTAAATGTAAGTACGGTTTAATTGTCAAAAACATTTCTATTTCAACCCATTCAGCTTTGTCAAACAACTTAGTTTAGTATAAGTATGCCGTTAGTTCTATTTAACCCTTAGATAGGGCCCCATCAGGCGCCAAAACGCCGAGCCAGAGTGGACCTGGGAGCAATAGCAATTCAGGGGCGCTCCGCATTCCCCAAAGCCCCAGCACAACTGGAACCCCACCATCAGACCGCTCAGTGTCATATCTACTTATTCATCTCGCAGTCCAATATACTTGATAATTTGTTTCTCAAGTTTTTTTTAACCCTAAAAATAAAGAGTGGATTTTTGGGACTTATAAACTTAATGTTCTTACTTGACAAGGATTACTACTATTATGGATGATTTTTTACCTGTGCTCATTTTTTTTTAAAATCTGAATATGAGCACAGGTAAAAAGTATATATAATAGTAGTAATCCTGAAAATAAAGATTAATAAAAATTCTTTCATCATCATCATCATCATCATCATGTCGTGCCACTAGCACGGATATCCCTGACCCTCTCTCACAACTTTTCCCTATCGTTCATTGCCTCTGGCAGGTCTTCAGGGCTACACCCCGTATCCTCACATAGCTGCTGAATGTATGTTCGTGCTGGTCGTTCTGGTTTTGCCCGGCCATATGTGGAAGCCCATAGGAGTCCATCACTTATGAGCTCGTCTCTGCTTCTCCAGCAGTGTCCTGCATGTCTGGTTCGTCTAACTTGGATAGTTTTTGTGATGAGAGGCAGTTGGCCGTATAGTTAGTGTCTTGTCGGGTGTTGCCGCCAGGACTTGTTCAATATTGCTCGCAGCATTCTTGTGTAATTGCCGTCTAGCTTCTTCTCCGGCCGTCTGCGTCTCATCAACTGAAAAGGACATCGACACGCGGCTAACGAAGGCATGGACAGCTATCAATCATATTTACCCAACCCCTCCGCTCGGGCAGGATATGACACAAGGTCAATTTTTAAGCGGAGTTTAACAGGTTTGAATTCAGAGTTTTCCTTCTCCTAGACTAGTTGCCTCACCAAGGCTGAAGAACCTAGTCTGTCCTACTATTTACCCATAGCTGGAGGGAGAATATTTGGATTTATACCTTTCTCTAGGGTATTAGTGCTATGTGAAATACAATCAGTCTCGTCAAAGATTTGAACTCGTGTCGCCGTGTCCATTTCCTACGACGATAACGACTACACCACGGGCACCTCCTGTCGTATTGATACCGCTGTATGGATGCACTACCTGGACGCTAACAAAAATTCTTTAAAAAATTATAATTCTCCTTTTGATCCTGTGCATTTCCAATCTCATAAAATTTATAGATCAAATAATGTTGACGACTTGTTCGGAAGTTTAGACAAGGTAAATTTCACATTAGGTTAACCTCTCACATCTTTATAAGATTTTATGTGGAATAAGTTTCAATAACGTTCGTTTTTGGAAAAAGACACAGTACAAATGTTCGAATGAAGCAAATGAATGACAACGGCAAAGTATTGTAATCGCTGTATTTACAGTTCTGCAACGTTGCACATATTTTAGCATTCGCCAATTGTGCGGGAGACCTGGGCTTAATCCCAGGTCGTGTCACACCAAAGACTTTAAAAATGGTACATCATAGCTCCTTGCTTAACCCTCAGCAATATAAGGTACGTATCAAGGGTAAAGTGGAGCAATCCAGGCAAAAGAGTAGCGCCCTCCCCTACAGCTTGGTGTAGAAGCTGTTGAAAAAGTAGCCTTCTTGTCGCCCTCGACTACAATCGCCAACTTTATTCTAGCATCAAATTTACCTGTGTGTGAATTCTAGTCTTTTATCCTTAAGGCAACGTCCACTCAACATTTATAGTCCGCTGTGATCGATAATAAGATTAACGTATATATTCACTAAGGTGCAGAAACTTTAAAATAAAAAAAATAGACTCTAATATGAATGGACCTCATATATCCTATTCGTCTATTCTATGATTCCTTTATTCTATATTTCGTTAATCTTTAATTCTTTTATTCTATAACACCTTTATTCAATAATTATTTGATTTAATTTTTTTTTAGGTTTTAAGTACTGTATAACGATAAATGATAGATACCTATAATGAAAGAGGCCACAAGAAGAAAATATTTCCTTTGTTATAACTTGTTAACTTGTTTCGATGAGACCTGCAATTATTAAACCCAATAAAGATACTTTACAAGCAATTACATTATAATCATATTAAATGATATAGTTCTTAGTACGAAAAATTGTGTATGGGTGTCCTCGTAGTGTAATGGTTAAAGCGATGGACTGTGGTTTGGTAGTAAGCGAGTTCGTACTCCAGTCGCGCTATTACGTTTACTTTCGGGCAAATACCCTTAGGAAAGGTATGAACCCACTTATCCTCCCAACTATGGGTTAAATAGTACCACTACCGTTCTTCTAGGAGAATGACTTTGGCATTAAATAACCTACAAAGGTTGATATGCCATTAAATAAAGAAACCAAACCAAACCAAAAAGTGTGTGATTGGCATGGCTTATAAAAAGAAATAATTACAAATATCTGCAATAAAACGTTAAAAAAATATAAAACCTTGCTTACATCTAAGGCCTATATATAAAGGCCTGTGATGAAAGTGCTGTAATATATATATTTAATAGGAGATAATTGGTGCTTGACTAGGGGTGGTTTTAATTAATTGCTGTACCATTCTCATTTTCGACTCCCTTTTAATTAATTAATCCGTTTTTAAACGACTTTAAATGACAAATATCCGATGAAAGCGTCCTTGCGATTCCAATAACTCTTTTTTTACATTTATTGTTATCTCCTTTTTGCAAATGTCACTTAGGATTTGTCTGTATATATCTATAAAGGCCTTTGATGAAAGTACTATATATATATATATATATATATGTGTGTGTGTGTGTGTGTGTGTGTGTGTGTGGATGGAGAAAATTGAAAAACAAAGTAATCCCAAAGCGATGAAGGAAAGTCGACGATAAAACGTTTCAGTTTTAATGAACCTTCAACAGGACTTTATGATGGCGAAACAAGTGTTGATAGAACAACGATGGAAGTTTCACCATCACAGTAGTTTCACCAACTTGATGAAGTCTTAATGAAGGTTCATTAAAACCGAAACGTTTTAACGTCGACTTTCCTTCGTAAGAAATTCATCACTTTAGGATTACTTCGTTTTCAATTTTTCTCCATACTGTCAGATTCCTTTCCATTATATATATATATATATATATATATATATATATATATATATATGTATGTATATATATATAAGATTTAGGATAATTGTTATAATACTACAATGGTTTTAAGAATGAAGTAAATTGTAAATTTCTTTCACACACACACACACACACATATATATATATGTGTGTGTGTGTGTGAAAGAAATTTACAATTTACTTCATTTTTAAAACCATTGTAGTATTATAACAATTATCCTAAATCTTAAAAAGTTCCTATACCAAAGGGGGTGGCCTCGTAGTGTAATGGTTAAAGCGATGGACTGCGGAATCGTAGTAAGTGAGTTCGAACTCCAGTCGCGCTATTACGTTCAATTTCGGGCAAATACCCTTTGGAAAGGTATGAACCCCTTATCATCCAAGCAGTGGGTTAAATAGTACCACTATTGTTCTTCTAAAAGAATGGCTTTGGCATTAAATAACATACAAAGGTTGATATGCCATTAAAACAAAGAAACCAAACCATCCTACACCAAAACTTTAGCAAATCATTCCACGCACCTACGACAACTGTCTAATTCAAGTGTGATAACTGTACCATCTAATGAAGAACATATCACAGACAACTCACTCAAAAGTACACATAAGAAAAACCATTTCCATTTGATCATAGATTTACTCGCGCATTGAAAATGGCGCGTGTTCTGAAATTCGTCACAGCTGTCCTTACTGTCTGAGTTTATTACATACTAGAAATATGGACACTTGTTTTAAATATCGCGCAGATGTACAAACGCTGACAGTAGAAATATAGAAAATACATAATTTATTCTTTCACTGGTAGTCTCGTTGAATTACTCAATATCTACTTTAATATATGGGAAAGAGTTTGTTTGTCTATCCTCAGTAGACAGCCAAACTATTTCATGTTGAACTATGACATTTGGTGCGTAGACTTAGAGGAAGTTTGGAAAGTTTTTAACGTGAAAACCGTTGGTTTCAAAAAGACGTTGGGATCTTATTAGGAGGGCATCTCAACAATAAAGTAGTTATAAATCACATTGCAGGAATAAGTAACTAAAAGAATAGAATTTTAATTTCCGTTTTTTCAATGAAAAAAAAATGATTCAATTATATTCTTAGAAAAATAATCACTTTTATCTAATTAAACGTCTCTAATTATACCGAGCCATTGACTTTATGAGTGCTCGCCAATGGTCTGGGAGACCAGGATTCAATCCCAGGTCGAGTCATACCAAAGACTCAAAAAATGGTACCTGATGCCGCTTTGCTTAACTAGGTTTCTTGATCTTTAGATTTTACTGAATTGCTGTACCGTAATAATAAAACTTAAATAAACAAAAAATATACCTTATATGAGGTTACATAAATAATTTCACAAAAGTTAATTTTTAATATAAAATTATTTTCAAAACGAAATGTTTTATCATTTCTAGTTGAATATTATGCAATCAAAAATTATTCGGTACCATTAATCAACTCTACGACATTGAAACTGCAACAAAGGAAAAAGAATTTGTTTTGAAAATATATTTACTATATAGAATTTCATGTTCTTATTTTTGGATTGTGAGGTATTCCTGTTTTGGTTACAGAGTTCTAACGCTGCTGAGTTTGGTAAGAAATAAGATCCAATTCCCGGAGATCGGGGTTCAATCACAGATCGAGTCATTCCAAAGTCTCAAAAAATGGTACTTGATGCTGCCTTGCTTAACACTCAGAATTATAAGGTAAGGATCAAGGGTAAAGTGGAGCAATCCAAGAAAAGGAGTAGTGCCCTCCCCTACAGCTCAGTGTAGTAGCTATTGAAAAGGGAGCCTTCGGGTCAATCTTGACTAAGGTTGCCAACTTTACTTGTTTGATTAGGCTAATAACATATGACGCTCTTCGAGCTGAAGAGGTAAAATAAGTACTGCTCAGACGAATCATCAGAACAACAACAACAAAAAAAAAAAGAACAATGAAAAATAGACGAATCTCTTGTCTCTTATCATTAAGGGTTTTCGGACTATAGTCTTCATCTTTATTGTTATTTCCACAACGTTTCGGTCGATATGTCCTCCGACCTCTTGTATCACTGACTTAAATTTTTAAGAAAATTTTTCAAAATCCGGTAAATTTTTTCACTGAACAAAATTAACTTTAGATGTTTGTTTTTGTTGTTTAATGGCATATCAACGTTCTTTGGTTATTTAATGCCAAATCCATCCTTCTGAAAAAACAGAAGTGGTACTATTTATAGCTGGGAGGATAAAGGGGGTTTATACTTTTCCCTATATGTATTTGTCCGAAAATGAACATAATAGTGCAACTGGAGTTCGAACTCGCTTACAACGATTCCGCAGGCCATCACTTTAAACATTACGCCACGAAGACACCCCAATAAGTGTAGAGGATAATATAAAATAAAATAATTGATAAATCTTTTCTTTTTTTTTTCATCGTTTGTAACTGTCCAGTGTAAATTTGTGTAATTTGTAACTGTCCAGTGTAAATTTGATTAAAAGATTGTAAAATGGATATGGTCTCGAAAAAGTGAAATAAGTAAAAGGAATACGAGGATCATTATATAAGTTTCCAGACTTTTTTCATATGGGAACTTTTATTGATAGTACACACATGAAACTCTAGTCCCCTTCGAAGTAATCTCCTCCGGCTACAATGCACTTCTTGTACCGTTCCAACAACTTCTCGAAGGCCCCATGGAAGTCCTCTTGTGTGAGCGTGTCAATGACCTTCGTCACAGCCTCTTTCATCTCCTCAATTGTCTCATAACGATAGTCTCTGAGCTTAGGGAATAACCGAAAGTCATAAGGAGCAAGGTCTGGACTATAGGGAGGGTGAAGAACTGTCTTGATGCCCATCTTGGTCAAATAGTTTGTGACAAGGATGGAGTTGTGGACTGGTGCATTGTCCTGGTGGAAATGCCACTGACCCGATGTGAAGAGTGCTGGCCTCTTCCCTAGGAATCTCTTCTTGAACTCCCTTAAAACCTCAACATAGTAACCCTAACCCTAACCCTTTGGCCTATTAACTCTGGTGAACTGACTTCATTACTCCTCCCACACCTCCCATCATCCCTCACAGACTCCCTGCCTTCCTTGAATCTCTTATGCCACTCAAAACTGATGCCCCATTCACGCAAGATACTCCAAAAACAGTCTGAAGCATTCCATACGTTTCTGTGGCTTTTTTTTAAAGTTTAAAACAGAATTTTATTGCATATCGTTCTTCTAAAGTGTCCTCAGATTGCATTTTTGAAATTCACCAGCTGTGACAATTAGGGTTTAGTTGGGTGTATTCCAATTGCTGCTGTAGCTGTTCATTTGAACGTGAAATCATAAAAATTGGTCAGTCATCTCATAAGATGTATAGCAATAACGTAGTGAATTTTCAAGAGTCTACGACAATTTTAAATTCCTGTACAAAAAAAAAAGTCTGGAAACCTATTGAAGGCACCACGTAATTATAAAACATTAGTATTTTATTCACGAAAATGGTATTATCAAGATGTTATTTTTTTTTCTTTAAAACTCATTGAGGCTTATAAATAATGTTTTCTGTTCAGAGACTGGGGAGATTTTAAAAATTTTCTTGTTTTTCCACAGTGTTTAGTTTTTGAAAAGTACAAAATATTCAAAATATCTGGACCGAAAGTATCTCAGCTGCTTTGTTTTTAGATAAAAGTTCTTGAGAATTTAAAAAAGAATTTTAAAGAAAACAAATTTTGATTATACCCTTTAAAATGACCAACCGTGGCGGAAAGCACTCGAGGAAATTCAGTATAGTTTTTGAATTAAAAAAACAAACAAACTAATGCAACAAAATACCATAGAAAAACTTAAAAGAATATACATATATATATATATATATATATATATGAATATTCTTTTTGAGCTACCGAAACTGTGTTATCACCCTTGTTGGCGGCTGATGATGCTAGGGTATCGCACGTGCTTTCACACGTTATATGATGAAAAAAAAAATTTGTTTCAAAATGAATAGGTCCACAAACTATAGCAACAAAATACCATAGAAAAACTTAAAAGAATATATATATATATATATATATATATATATATATATATATATATATATATATATTTCAAAATGAATAGGTCCACTAATTGATTTATTTTTTTAAAGAATTATTTATTTCGTTTTTATATACGTGTATGTTTCCAGTATGTTGCTTTCGTCAGAGAATAAGTAATTTACCAGTTCCTTTGCTTGAATGTGGCACAAGGATATACAAATGGGGCACCCAATGAGACTCGAACTCACTCGTGTAAATTTGTTTGTCGAATGTTTTTTTCAAGTTTTGTATCGGTTTATATAATAGTCACTGTTATATATACTTTATATATGGTTTTTCTAGAGGTCACTTATATATATATATATATATATATAAAAAGAAAGAAAGCTTATAAGCATACTGCTCATGAAAAATCCAGAGATTTCTAGTTTTAATTTCTAGTTTTAATTTGACTTTTGTTGAACAAATTCGATAATATCTATTTTAGTACAGAAGGAGTACAAGGCGAGACACGACTGGGTCGGCAAGGTAATCCACTGGGAAATGTGCAGGAAATTTCAATTCGACCATACAAACAAATGGTATATGCACAACCCGGCGTCTGTCCTAGAAAATGACTCGCATAAACTCCTTTGGGACTTTAACATACAAACGGATCACCCAATCCCGGCCAGAAGACCAGACCTCATAATAATCAACAAAAGAAAGAGAATCTGCAAAATTGTTGACTTTGCTGTCCCAGCGAACCACAGAATAAATCTGAAGGAAAGTGAAAAGAAGGATAAGTACCTCGACCTTGCTAGAGAATTGAAAAAGCTGTGGAACATGACAGTAACGATTGTGCCAATTGTGATTGGTGCGTTAGGCACGGTAACTAAAGGATTATTAAAGGGCCTGGAGGACTTGGAAGTTGGCGGACGGGTAGAGACTATCCAAACGACAGCATTGCTGAGGACGGCCAGAATACTGAGACGAGTCCTGGAGACTTGAGGAGACTTGCTGTCACTCAAACTCCAGTGAAAAACCATCAGCTAATACTGAGGTGAAAAACTCTAGAGGAGTAAATAATAATAATAATAATAATTCTCCAGTCAATTTCTATGAAGAATTAATCTAAATGAAGCTCGTAATTTCCTTTTGTTCTTTTATTTATTTATCTGTTTAGATACTGCCCTCGCCATTTATAAAAATTTATCAATTCTATTAATAATAATTACCGTCTGTAACCCGTTCAATGTAAATGTTTAATTGACAATAAAGATTGTAAAATAGACGTTGTTTAGAAAAATGAATTACGTCGAAAGGACTTTTGACATTTGTCTGCTAATGTCTGCCATCAAAGTTTTGACCCATGGTAGACGGGTCCTTCAGCGAATTTAGGAATATGTTTGAGTGAATGCGTTTTAAATAGAATAAATCAAATACAAAAAAATACCATTTGTAGTATGGATTTTTATTTCGTATAAAATTTTTATAGACCACAAAACAATTTTTTTCTTTTGCTTTTTTGTGGGGACTCATCATGTGATATTGCGTGCAAAGGAGACAAAAAGCATGAAGCAATACGATATTGGAACTAAAGAAGACAAACGCCATGAAACAATACGATATTGGGACTAAAGAAGACAAAAGACATGACACGATACGACATTGGAACCAAAGACAAACGCCATGAAACAATACGATATTGGAACCAAGATAAACAAACGGCCTGACACGATATGATATTGGGACCAAATAAGACGAAAGCCAGGAAATGATAAGATATGGGGCCTTAAGAAATCAAGATGCTTGAAACGACTCACAAGATCGTAGCCTAAACTAGAATAAATCTTCATTCTCGAATAAAGAATATCTTTCTACTAAATTTACATAAGTTGTCTACATTGATAAATTTGGATAGATACACGCAACATTGCAGATTTTATAAGAATATGATCCACTGATTTGGTTTCTTTGTTTAATGGCATATCAACCTTTGTAGGTTATTCAATGCCAAAAGCCATTCTCCAAGAAGAACAGTAGTGGTACTATTTAACCCATAGCTGGTAGGATAAGGGAGTTCATACCTTTCCCTAGGGTATTTGCCCGAAAGTGAACATAACGCGACTGGAGTACGAATTCGTTTACTACGATTCTGCAGTCCATCGCTTTAACCATTACACCACGAGGACATCCCCTGATTACACTGAGTTCCATGGAGGATGTCAGATTTTGTTACCTTCATTGTTTTTTTAGTGATATGCATCCAAAAAAACTGAAAATTAGGGTATGAAACGTCGGTTTTAACTTGGGTTCAAACACAAACAGCAAGAACTGATTTGAAATCGGAACCATCTAAACTGCAACAAATCAGTAGGTTTTTAAACTAGTTAAAAGAATAACTAAGCGATAATGAGTAGGTGTTTATGTGTGTGATTTTGGATTTGGATGTGTGTGTGTGTGCGTCTGTGTGTGTGTGTGCGCGTCTGTGTGTGTGAAGACACCAAAAACTATGGGTGTTGAAAAGGCATTTTATGTACTTGAACTATCTTTCTGACGTGCAAAAGCATTTTAAAACATATTTCAGAAAATCACTGCCAACTAGAAAACTTATCTATGATTCATCTACAAGAAGTTTAAACAAGATATTTTAAGTCTTGGACAATCATCAGTGCTTGAAAAAATTGGTGTGCGTTCGTGCTTGTTAGCTAATGAGCCAACAGAAATCTAAAATAAGGCCAGAAGGTAAAATTTTGTGTCCATAGTTAAAGAATAAATTCCTTACAAACTGCACTTACAGCAAAGTGACCACGCTACAATTACATTATGATGTCTGTAGGGAAAACACAAGATTAAGATGGGATTGGCTTTATAATTTTCAGTCATGATTCATCCAAGAAGTAGCCTTAAACTTCTCAAGTTTCTCTAAAATAAACCTGTGTATTTCGAGACTCAATATTAGGATATATTTTTTTTTAATTTTACAAACTATTTATTTTATGAGCACTCTGCTAATTTGGTCTAGTGTTCGCCAATGGTCCGGGAGACCGGGGTTCAATACCAGGTCGAGTTATACCCAAGACTTAAAAAATGGTACTTAATGCTGCCTTGCTTAATACTCAGCATTACAAGGTACGAATCAAGGATAAAATGGAGCAATCCAGGGAATGGAGTAGAGTCCTCCCCTACACATTGAAAAGGGAGGCTTCGGGTCACCCTCAACTACGGTTGGCAACTTTACTTTTTTAAAACTTTATATATTGTTTAAAATGTTTGCAGAAAGCATAGATACTACCGTATGATGGCACCAGTAGACTGATTCTATGCAGGAATGCCAATTCGTATGTGAATAATTTCCTTGTTTTTTGTTTTTTTTTACTTATTTCTATATTAACTTAAATACTTTAATAATAATAATATTAATTTT
>CAUZXS010003026.1:0-191471 GCA_963585895.1 Sepioteuthis lessoniana | reverse complement strand
GTGGACTGAAAAGTTTATATGATGACATCATATCTACTAATGGTAACTCTTTAACCAATGCGATTTAAGCATTTTAACACTGATAGAAGTATGTGGAACATAAAGGGAACTTTGTTGAAACATAAACTTCATTTGTTTACATTCCACGAGAGACTCTTGGTCAGCCTATGAAATTTTATACTAACCCTCGTATGTATAAAACATGTAGTATGTGTTTAAATCTATGAGTGTATATGTGTGTGTTAGTGATTGCTGATTGGTTATTTTTTGTGGCATTTCAATTATAGTTGGTCATTTAATGCCAAAATTTTTTTTGTGAATTGAATTACTATGAGCAGAAAATCCGGCTAACACTTGCGCATGACATACGAAAACACTGGACAGGTGTTTCGATCTTATTAGGTCTCATCAGCAGTGTAAGCCGTGATCTCCACCACTGGAGGTGCCCGTGGTGTAGTCGTTATCGTCGTAGGAAATGAACACGGCGACTCGAGTTCAAATCCTGGACGAGACTGATTGCATTTCACATAGCACTAATACCCTTGGGAAAGGTATGAATCCAATTGTTCTCCCTCCAGCTATGGGTAAAATAGTAGGACAGACTAGGTTCTTCAGCCTTGGTTTGGCAACTAGTCTAGGAGAAGGAAAACTCTGAATTAAAACCTGTTAAACTCCGCTTAAAAATTGACCTTGTGTCATATCCTGCCCGAGCGGAGGGGTTGGTAAATAGTACCACTGGAGATCGAACCAGCTGATTAGACCTAATAAGGTCGAAACAGCTGTCCAGTGTTTCTGTATGTCATGCGCAACTGTTCGTTGGATTTTCTGGTCATGGTTATTCAATTCATAATATAATTCCTCAACTTAAAAAAGAAAACGTACATAAAAACCTTTTTGTATATCATTTGTATGCTAATTGTTGGGTTGGCTGGTTTATTATTTTGTTTGATTGCATATCAAACTTTGTGGGTCACTCAAAGCAAAATCTTGCTTTTTTTTATATATAGAAGTTTTGTTAGCGAATTGTTTGAATTGTTAGTACACGAGGCAATTCATCTTATATTTTTTGTTTACATCAACTAATTTGCTATCATCGTGTTAGTTTTAATATCCATAATTTCTACAATTTTGTATCTGTTCAGGGTTTTGGTTTTATTTTGTTTCGATCCTTGGGAGTTACATAATTTTTATTTCTTTGTATGGTCTTACTTAAAATTTGGTATATCCTGTGTTTTTGTGTGATTTTGTTCTTGATGTTGAAGGTTCTGTGGATTGAGATGATAAGTGATTTGATATCATCAGTCATTTTTGTTCCGTTGCTGGTTGGACACGATTTATTTTGGATTAGGAAGAAAGTTCGAGTTTGATTGGGTTAATTAGAATGTATTTTGTTTTGGTATTTGGTTCAGGATTTGTTTTGATAATTAGTAGGCGGATCAACGATTTCTGTAATTTTTCACTCGGGTTATTTATTTGAAGATTTAAAGTTTTCTGCTCCATGGGCATTTGTTGTGGGTTCTTTTTGTTTTTGCTTGATTTTAGTTAAATTTTTTATTTCTTCTATACTTTCCCGCCATGACTTCCTTCTTTTGTATATATTTCAAGTTCTTAAAAATATGGAATGGTTCTCTTGAGGGTTTAAGAATTTGGTTTTGTTGGGACAAATTTTCTTTATGTTGTCAGGGTCTTTTTGGCCGCACCTTCCTTGGATACTCTTCTTGTAGGGTCCATATTTTTTTTTATATCTAAAGCACTTTAACGGTGCGAGGATGCATTGCTCTCGCTTTCAAGTCAGAATCCAGTTCTCAATTCCTTGAAAACTATTGGTTTGTTTGATATCAAAATGTATGTGTGTGTATTTAAGCATCACCTTTTCGAATAGTTATTCTTTTGTAGTCCATGAACTTTTGCTTCCCTAAGATTGTTTTTATTTTTTTCTGGTGTCGCAAGGGATTAGTTCTTGTGTCTGATAACTCCCTTTGAGTTGTTAAGCTTTTTGATTCGGTAAGTTTTGTATTTTAAGTTGTAAAGTTTTCATTTTGATTGTTTTTGGCATGATTTTTGCTATCCACCTCTAAAAGTAAATTGCCCCTTCTAAATTTTTTACAATTCGCAGGTTTAATCTACAGGACATAACTCTTTCAATCATGAAAGGGGGAAAGTTTGACCAAAGGAGTTGTCTCTAGTGAATCACAATAAATCTAGGGAATTCTGTTATTTCATTTTTTGAATTGGATTCAGAGGGATTTCGTTTGTGTTTTTTGTTTATATTCGCTGATTTTATGTTCTACTATCCACCAGTGTGTCTCATTTTTGTTGGGAATATACCAAGGGGTAAACTCATTCTCTGTTGTTGAGACTCGCGTCAAGAGGAATATTTCGAGCCTTTTTTGATTCCAGTCTTTCAGTACTCAAAACTTATAATGTTCCAAAATTGAACAGTGGTCAAAGTCTTGTTTCTCTCGATGTCACTGACCATCAGTCAACGATTTCTTGCCCTTTTAAAGATAAAAGAGCTAGATGTTGGTTAGTCATAAGAGTAATTTGGAGAATAGAGTCGGGATTTAATCATATAGTTGCTTGAGCTTGATATGACTAACTAATAGATATTAAACTTTAAGTTATAAATATCTCACGTTGTATCTCAATTTTTTTTTTATCAGGAACATACATATATTCACAGTCATGACATATAGAGGAATAAATGTTTTCTTATCCTCTAAAGAGCCGATATATATGGCATTAATATTTTTATATGTCTTTGTGAGCATATACATATACATAAAGGAAGTCATATACGTTTACATGTACGTACTAATAAATAAAAACATTTATAAATTCTTACATATATTCAAATACATGGAAACAAATACGCGTATTTAGATAAGTACATATTACGCATCTATCTATCTATCTATCTATCTATCTATCCGAGGGTCACATCTAAAATAAAGCCAACTATTTATTTCCACGGAAACTTTCTAAAAATATAAGGAACATGACAACACTGTTGGATTGAAAGATTTTACTGCTAGAACATATTTTTCCATCATTATTGGCTTTGTAGTTTTACCAGCATTGAACGAGAATCTGCATATTGCACCCCAAGAGGGTAGATACAAAAGTAATACTTCTATCTTATTATGATTTCCTATAACATGAGAGACAAATGTTAATAGTGTGGTAGCAGAAGTTGAACCTTCCAGTCAATACTTCATGATATTTTTGTCTTGTTACAGATGGTAGCAGAGAGGCAGTCTGGAAAAATTGTAAAAGTAATACTCCTATCTTATTATGCTTTCCCATAACATGAGAGACAGATGTTGATAGTATGATAGTAGAGGATGAACCTTCCTGCCAATACCTCATGATATTTTTGTCTTGTTACAAATGGCAGCTGAGTGGCAGTCAGGAAAAATTGTAAAAGTAATACTCCTTATTATGCTTTCCCATGACATGAGAGAGAGAGAGAGAGAGAGAGAGAGAGAGAGAGAGAGAGAGAGAGAGAGAGAGAGAGAGAGAGAGAGAGAGAGAGAGGTGTCATTAAATTTCTCCATGCGGAAAAAAAACTTGCATTTACGGACATTCATTCGCAATAATCAGGCCCATAAAAGATGGATAAACAGGGCAAAATTTTCTTGACAATGACGCAAGCTGGGGAAAAAGTTGTGTCGCTTCTCTGATTCAGGTGCTTTATCAGCGTGGTATATCGGTTCAAATTGATGCTAACAAATCATGATGACTATTAGGAAAAAGAGCTGAAAATTTTCTTTATCCAATAATATTTTCGTGTCTCCTGGAGTGCATTGCTTTTGGGGCACCCCTTGTATATTTGCTTTCATATATACAACCAATGGTATGTCCTAAAAATATGCTGTGGTATGATTTTGCAAGTAAAATTAAAGATGTTTAACAGCAACTAAAAATTAGATTAAATGTATCCCGCTACTTCCGAAATATCCTCACATTTTTTCAGTGTTTATACGTATAATTATTAACCTCCGATAGCAACTTCCAAAACAAAATTTAACGAATGCAAAAAGGTATATACCACTGAATTATAATGATTTTTATTAGCATTATTGAATTATATACGTTATAATAATCTTTTAAGAAGTATTATAATAAGTAACTAATTCAAATAAATCCGAATAAAGAATGGATGTCAGCAAAGGAAAAAAAAAAAATGAAAGTCGCTATGTGCATTAACCCATTTTCTTTTTCACCAAATTAGCTGCAGTTGAACGCTCTGTATACTCCTTGACTAAAGTCAGTACCCAAATTCACTCCATATTTCGTTGGGAAGTGTCATAGTTTATTGTGGTAAGAGAGTACAGCTAATTGAATTTTGCGTCTCAGAGGTGCAGATTTTCAAAGGTCAAAAAATTGAAAATTTTAAGTGTTCATTGCAGTTGGCATAAATTCACTGAATCTTTTGTATGATACAACTGGAATAGAGATATTTTAAAATTTTATATGGGATACTTTTTATTGGCTGTGCAACGCGTACTTTGCTTTTATAAATAAGTATGTATAAATTCTATTATAATTATTTGATGTTGCATATTGACCTTTGACAGAGCTGTTAATCAGGGAATCCTGAGGCCGGATTTTCTAGCTGTGTAAACAAAGGGATTACCGGAAAACAGGCGATGTGCGGGCGTTGGGAAATTATATATACATGGTCAGTCACATAGTCACAGGCAGTGATAGAGACACAGAGTCATGACAGACACGGCTAGAGGGGGCGAGGACCGCGGGACCAGCGCACTCCGGCCAAGAAGCAGAAGAAGTGTTAAGTGGGACCCTGAATATGGCAAAACGTGGCTAAGAAGATATGGGACTATATAGGAGTCCTCCGTCTGTTTCCGTCTCCCTGTCTCTCTCTCACACGCCAGTTTCAACCCTTACGAGAGAAATAAAGTGAAAATTATATTTCTATAACCAAGTGTTGTGGTCCATCATTCATTGATCACACTATACAACAATGAAAATGTGCAAATAGATCAATATCTAAGCTACACATAAATACACATGATACAGACGCATACACACCTATACACTTATATACGCAGGTATACAATTTACTATGTACATACATGCATTTTACATTTTTTTAAATCCTAGAACGTTAAGAAATACATTTAGTCACTCAAACTTAACTTATTTGTAACACTAGGTCAAAAGAATGAGACACCCAGTGAGAATGAAACTCGCTAACTCGTGAATGCTAATCTAGCTTTCTAACCATCACACAATTTTTAAGCTGTCTAAAGCGGATTTGAAATCAGTTTTCGTTTTCTCAGTTTGTTTGCCTAACTAAGGCTAAAGAACTCAGTCTGCCTAACAAATTAATCATAGTTGGTGGAGGGAGGAGAAAAATGGATTTGTGCATTTCCCAAATACATATGTGCGAAATGAAACGAAAACAACCTCGTCTAAAACTTGAACACTGGTCACTAATCTCATTCCTTCGACGATAAGCTTTAATTAAAAACATCATATATATATATACGAGGATCATTAAATAAGTTTCCAGACTTTTTTCGTATGGGCACTTTTATTGATAGTCATCATCATCATATCGTGCTGGCAGCACGGATATCCCTGACCCTCTTTCGCCACTCCTCCCTATCGTTCATCGCCCTAGGTAGGTCTTCAGGACAACAACCTGTATCCTCACATAGCTGCTGAATGTACGTTCGTGCTGGTCGTCCTGCTTTTGCTCGGCCGTGTGTGGGGGTCCATAAGAGTACATCTCTTATGAGTTCATCTCTGCTTCTCCAGCAATGTCCTGCATGTCTGGTTCGCCTAACTTGAATAGTTTTCGTGATAGGGGGCAGGTGGCCGTACAGTTGGTGTCTTGTTGGGTGTTGCCGCCAGGACTTGTTGAGAATTGCACGCAGCATTCTTGTGTAATTGCCATCTAGTTTCTTCTCCAGCCGTTTTGTTAGCGTCCATGTAGTGCATCCATATAGCAGTATCGATGTGACCGCTGCCTGGAAGAAACTGCGTTTCATCTTATCGGTTAGGTCTGATTTCCATATAGTCGATAGCCTGTTGATGGCTGTCCATGCTTTCGTTAACCTCGTTTCGATGTCCTTTTCGGTTGATTCGACGCTGCTTCCTAGGTACGTGAATTTGTCTACTAGTTTAAGAGGGGTTCCTTCTAGAGTGGAGATGTCCCCCGTTTGGTTATAGCACATATATTCCGTTTTATGTGCATTAACATGGAGGCCTATGCTTGCTGCTGCTCGTTCCAAACTATGCAGAAGTGTTTCAGCTTGGTCAGGTGTATTTGCCAGTATCGCTATGTCATCGGCGTAGTCGGCGTCGGTAATTGTTGTTGCGGGGTATCTTCTGCTTCTTTTCTTCGTCAGTTCGAAGCCATTCTCTTTGATTTTGTCAATCGATGTTCTAAGTACGTAGTCTAGACAAATGATAAAGAGATACGGAGCCAGCGTGTCTCCTTGTAGTACTCCTGCTACTATGTCGAAGTATTCTGTGTCTCCATCTGGTGATCGTACTTTTACTTTAGTGTTTCTATAGAGAATCGTTATTGCCGCTACGGTTTCTTTAGGTATGCCGTACGCTAGTAGGATTTGTTCCATCTTTCCTCTGTGAATGGAGTCGAAAGCCTTGGTAAAGTCGACAAATATTAATGTCGCTTGTAGGTTCTTTGCCCGTACACCTTCAAGGATTCTGCGGATGGTTAATATTTGTGAGGTCGTAGATCTATTTCTTCGGAAGCCATTTTGGTTTTTTCTAAGTATGCTGTTTATTGATAGTACACACATGAAACTAGTCCCCTTCGAAGTAATCTCCTCCGGCTGCAATGCACTTGTACCGTTCCAACAACTTCTGGAAGGCCCCATGGAAGTCCTCTTGTGTGAGCGTGTCAATGACCTTCATCACAGTGTCTTTCATCGCCTCAATTGTCTCATAACGACAGCATCTGAGCTTAGGGAATAACCAAAAGTCACAGGGAGCAAGGTCTGGACTATTGGGGGGGTGGGGTGAGGAACTGTCTTGATGCCCATCTTGCTCAAATAGTCTGTGACAAAGATGGAATTGTAGACTGGTGCATTGTCCTGCTGAAAATGCCACTGACCCAATTTGAAGAGTGCTGGCCTCTTTCGACGGAATCTCTTGCTGAACTCCCTTAAAACCTCAACATAGTAACCTCACCCTAACCCTAACCCTTTGGCCAATCAATTCTGGTCTATTGACTTCCTTACTCCTCTCATACCTCTCATCATCCCGCACATATTCCCTGCCTTCCTTGAATCTCTTATGCCACTCAAAAACCCATGCCTGATTCATGCAAGATGCTCAAAAAGCAGTCTGAAGCATTCCATACGTTTCCGTGGCGTTTTTTCCAAGTTTAAAACACAATTTTATTGCATATCGTTCGTCTAAAGTGTCGTCACGTCCAGATTGCATTTTTGAAAATCACCAGCGGTGACAATCAGGCTTTAGTCGGGTGTATTCCAATTACTGCTGTAGCTGTTCATTTGAACCTGAAACCATAAAAATTGGACAGTCATTTCATAAGATGTATAGCTAAAACATATTGAATTTTCAAAAGTCTACGACAATTTCAAATGCTTGTACAACAAAGTCTGGAAAATTATTGAAGGCACCACGTATATATATATATATATATATATATATATATATATATATATATATATATATATATATTGGGTTACTGCTGTGACAGTTATCCTGAATGATACTGATGCTTCAATTCAGTGGAGGACTCGAATTGGCATTTTATAGTTATATTGAGAATTTGATTGATAAAAAATGATGTTCAGCGTGAAAAAAGATCCTATAAAATTATCATTCTGTTGCAAATCTAACTGGAAATTGCTCTATTCCCTAAAGGAAATTTAAACTTAATTGGCCCTACAAAAGTCTTGCTTTAATATACCGTTTTTCCGAGGTTACTTTTGCATACATAAATAACGAAAATTTTTGTGCCAACGATATTATTGCCATCACCGAAAAAGAAAAAAAAAATGTTGCAGTAATTCCTCGTCGTTTGTTGAAATTGTTTAAGATGATTCATAGCTCGCTACATCAAGACGCGTACAATCTTTATTTACTCCCGGCGGCCAGCTCAGTTAGCTCATATATATATATATATACTTATTGAGTATATATATATATATATATATATATATATATATATATATATACTTATTGAGTATATATATATATATATATATATCATCATCATCATATCGTGCTGGCAGCACGGATAATATATATATATATATATACTTATTGAGTATATATATATATATATATATATATATATATATATATATATATATAAACGCACGCACACACACAGAGAGAGAGAGAGAGAGAGAGAGAGAGAGAGAGAGAGAGAGAGAGAGAGAGAGGATACAGATGTATTGCTTTAATAAAAAACTCGCATTCATGTAACGTTCTCAATGCCACTGTTACATGTACATATATACAAATATTACGATGATTTTATCTATATTGTAGTCTTGGCAAAAAATATGGATGCACCAATCTTAGAAAATATTTCTTCCGTTATTTTTAATCTATGAAAGCGTAAGATTGAGACAAAACGTATTTTATTTGATATCCATGTTTTTTGGCTTTAGACTAATTAAGATAGTTCTTTCAGTTCAAAAATAAGTACACCTCTCCCATCTCTTAAACCATATAACTCAGACAAATAAGATAAGCTGACAAGCCAGTTGATTGGAGCTGTAGAATACGCCGACTGCATCTCTACAGAGGCGTAAGCAAGAATGTCCAGGGTATGACACAAAATCAACTGATGGTGAGACTCCAGTCCAGGAACTTAGGGAAAATGAAGTACCTCTTTCGTTGCCATTACTCCTAAGTCCACTCTGGTTCGGTGTGGTAATAACTGTTAGGGTCCCATCTCTGAGTTGAATAGAAATATTTAATCGGTTTCTATATTTGAAAACATTTAACTGCGTGCGAACAAATGACTGTTGGTTGGTTGGGTGGTTATTTTTTTACGGCGTATCAAGCCTTTCCAAGTTATTTAACGCCGAATAAAATTTCAAACAATTCAGTTAAGTATAAGTATAATTTTTTGTTTACTAACAGTTCTATTTCAAACAATTCAGTTTAGCATAAGTACACAGTTTAGTTCTATTTGATCCCTATCGGGCCAGAGTGGACTTGGGAGCGATGACAATGAAGGGGTAATCTGCATTTCCCAAAGCTCCAGCATAACTGGAACCTCATAATCAAATTGTTTAGTTTCGGATCCAGGACACTCATGGGTGGGTGTCTTACCACTCTGCAGAGAAGCAGTCGATGTATTCTACAGCCCCAGTCGACTAGGGAAACAAATAACAGTTGAATTGAATTATTAGTTTTGCACAATAATACTGGGAACCATTTAAATGTATAAAAACGAATGAATAATGCTGAATAGAAGAATTACTCGTGTTAAATCGGAAAAATGGAATACGTTTAATTGAGTCTAAAAAGAAACTATTACGGTGAGATTGCAATAGCTCAAACCAATTAAATGTGTGCGAACAAATGAGTTCCTGTTCATTAAAAAATTGTTACCAACAAAGTATTTCTTTACAAATCATGTGTATTTCAAGTCTATTGATGAAATCTGATACTCATGACGGTGGCTGTAGCCTCCCCCTATCTACTTAAGCAGAGTCCCTGTTTATTCCAAGAACAAATTACAGTCCAAGCCAATAACCTTTCGTCCTCACCTCTCTGATACATATCTCTATTTCTCCCTTTCTGCCTACTCTATCTCTCCTTCAATTTCTCCCGTTCTTTCTATTCTGCCTCTCCTTCTTATAACCCCTCTCTCTTTTTATCTTATTCCATTTTTGACTTTCTATTCCCTATTATGCTAAACTTTAGAAAAACCCAATTATTCTGAAAAAGTCTTTCTGAAATAAAGACGAAATGTCAATTGGAATCCGTAGTCAGTAATTAGTTTATTCACTTTTCCATTTATTTTTCTTCATCTCGTCGGATTTACATTATCCACTATTTCACCATAATATATATGTATTTGCAGAATTTAGCCTTATATAGCCAACAAGGGTTGACATGCCGTAAAAGATTTGAGTGCCTCGGGTAGTGTAATGGTCAACAATTTAATTCAGAACTGCTGGGAACTGGTGGGAAGTGAGAACGAACTCACAAACGACGTTCTCTAATGGAATCTTATACATGGATGCATAAGCGTTGGTCGATCAGATCTTTTAGGACACTAGATGCAATCTAGAGGACCTGTCAGGAGTGATGGATGACCGAAACAGATGAGAGAGTCAGAGAACTCTTTGCTATCAGCACTTGATGATGATGATTGTCTTTATATATATATATATATATATATATATATATATATATATATATGCAATTCAATTTTTGGTTTCGATTTGGTACATATTTATGCTTGATTCTCTCTCTCTCTATTATTTACACACACACACACACACACACACACACACACACACACACACACACACACACACACACACACACACAAATATATATGTGCAAATATATCAGCCAAGTAGGCTGGGGCTGTAGCATATACCGACTGTATCTCTGCAAAGAAGGAAGACTCACCACATTAAACTATCTGATGGTAAGGTTCCACTTCTGTCTCTTTGGGGAATATGGGTGACTCTTTCATTGACATTTCTTCCAGGCCCACTCTAACCCGTTATGGTTGTACGTGGTTGGGTCCCATCTATAGATCAAATAGAACTATTTAATCATTTGCTATACTTAAAAAAATTTGTTGTGTCCAAACAAATGGCACTGGCTTGAATAAAAATAATGGCACCGACAAACTGTTCACTTTTAAATTAGATATATATATATACACACACACACACACACATACACACACACACACACACACACACATATATATATATATATATATATATATATATACAAGATTTTGCATTAAATAACCTACAAGGGTTGATATGCATAAAACACAAACCAAAATATACATATCGATAATATCAAACATTATTTAATACATAAAATAACTTTTATGCAAAAATATAAACAACTTAAAACGTTCAGGAATTGACATCAGAATAAAAAATAAAGAATAAAAAGAGATAAAAACAAAAATAACATAATATGCAAATAAAAAAATCCTGCTTGTAAAAAGACACCAAGGGAGTCAAAGATAAGCTCTGTGGAGTAAACACGTTCTTTCTTGAGTCTTTTCAAAATGCCGGCTTCGCATTTTTTTTTTAAATGTATGTGTGTATAAGAATCTTTTCTTTTTTTTTCTATCGCAATCATGAATGAAATCGCGTTGTCCTCAGACCCCAGAATCCATCGGAGGCAAATATTGCCTGATCATGCACAAGTACAGGTAATTTTGAGAAAAATTCTATAAAATCCAAGGCTTGCCTTCCCTTCACTCACGCCACATAGGTTTTCATACAAATTGCGTCGTCGTCTTTCTGTAGACTGTTGGGTGGGGAACTAAGGAGGGACTAGAAACTGGATTTTCTTCTTTTATTTTTCAATCCATTTCATTTTATGTTGCGTTTGTAACCAGAGGGTGGCTACACACATACATACACTCAGATACACACAAGCACACGTACATACACACAGAGATACGTAAAGACAGACGCACAGAGATAAAGACTTTAAGACAACTATATACGCATACTTTTTCCCTTATATAAATGTCAAAGTAAGTATAAAAAAATCATGTTTATCTAAATGTAAGTGGAAATGATCTGACGTGTTATATATATATATATATATATATATATATATATATATATATATATATATATATATACATTGAAATTGTGAAACTTTTCGTTAAATAAAATTTTAAATGTAAGGTAAATTCTAAAGCGGTTGTAAAACCATCAACATCATATATATATATATGTATATATATATATATATGTATGTGTGTGTGTGTGTGTGTGTGTGTGTGTGTTTGCCTTAGTATTATATACACAGAAACACACATGCACCTAACTAAACCTCCTTACACACACACACACACACACACACACACACACACACACACACACACACACACTAGTAATTTTATCTCCTCTCCTTCTCTTTCTCTCTCTCTCTCTCTCTCTCTCTCTATATATATATATATATATATATATCAACATCAAATCATTTTAATAGCGCAGAGTCCCCTTGCTATCCGTCCTTATTATCCATCATATCTGTGAGGAGGTCCATTAGAGGAAGTTGCTTATGAGTTCGTCCTTACTTCTCCAAATATGCCCAGAATGTCTCATTCGACTTTGTTGTATTGTTCGGAAGATAGGAGGAAAGTGCGCGTAAAACTGCTGTTTTGTGGGGTGCTGCTTCCGGATTTGTTCAAAACAGCATGTAACATTCGCTTGTATTTCAAATCTAACTTTTTAATGCGCTTCATTATAGACCAAGTAGTGCATCTATAAAGTAGTATCAACATGGCCACAGCTTCGAAAATAATCCCATTTAAGAAATTATATATATATATATATATATAAGTATCTACCTGCGTGTGTGTATATACGAGAGTCATTAAAAAGAATAGAAAAAAGCAAAATGCACATTTTTTTCTGAATTATTTTCGTAAATGTAAACTATGCATGGTTTCGAATTAATTTACAGTAAAGATTATTTTAATCCCGCAAAATATTTGTTGTGAGGCTATTCAAAATGGTGGCAAATCAAACAGAGGGCTCCAAGCTTGAACAGAGGTCTATTACCAAATTTCTGGTGGCTGAGATGTGCAGACCATAGGAACTTCACAGAAGAATGAGTGATGTGTACGAAGTGGCATGTTTTAGCCCCAAAATGTTTACAAATGGGCTAAGCATTGGTTTGTCATTACAAGCCTAAGTCTAAAAGAGAGTCCATCGAGTAGAAACACACTGACTCTTCGGTGAAGAAAAAGTTCCAGATGCAGCTGCTAGTAAAGAAGGTGATGCTGATCGTCTTCTGGAATAAATTGCTTGATTTCTTGGAAAAAAGTGTGTAATTGTAAATAGTATTAAACAAAATAGTGCTCACTTAATACAAAAAATATCGTTGATCGGATTCAACAATATGAAAAAATGAAAAAAATCTCTCAAATAATAACTTTGAGCACACCAACACACACACACACACACACACATATATATATATATATATATTGAGAATACTGTGTATTGATGAAGTGTTTGTCCTTACAAAGCACTAAATCCTTTTGATGTAGAGCTACTATATTTATATTGTATTCATATTGGAATCGGAGATGTTTTAACATTTTTTTGTAGGAAGAGGGAATTCGCTTTGAGAAGATGACTGTAAGAAGAAACAATAATCGGTAAGAAGCCATGTTGTTCCAAGTTCAAGGTAATCGCAAAGAAATTAGAATTTCAAACTTCTATAGAATGAAAAATAGACGAATTGATCATCTTGGAAAAAAATCTTTCAGCTTTAGTTTATGAATACCAGCTAAGTTTATTGATAGTTCGTCAGGCAGGAGATTAAAAAAAACATTTACACTGTAAAGATATTGATATATTTACATAGCTTTATTGCTTAGTAAGGTCAATAACTTGTCAGGCCTAACTATGTGAAAAACAAAAACACCCCCCCACACATATATATACATATATATGTGTGTGTGTGTGTGTATTATTCCACGGCAGAGTGGTTAACATGCAGGGCAGCGACATCGTAGTAAACGAGTTCGAACTCCAGTCACGCTATTACGTACAGACTAATAAGTAAAGTTGGCGACCGTAGTCGAGGACGACCCGAAGGCTCCCTTTTCAGTAGCTACTACACCAAGGCGTAGGGAAGGGCGTTACTCTTTTCTCAGGAATGCTCCACTTTACCTTTGATAAGTACCTTATAATGCTGAGTGTTAAGCAAGGAGGTATCAAGTGCCATTTTTTGAGTCTTTGGTATGACTCGACCTGGGATTAAACCCCGGTCTCCTGGAGTATTGGCGAACACTCTATCTACTTGACCAATGAGCCGGTTTTCGGACTAATACCCTTGGGAAAAGTATGAAACTTCTTATCTCTTAGCAATAGGTTAGATAGTACCACTACGGTTCTTCAACAAGAATGACCTTGGCATTATATAACCTTTGAGAGTTTATGTGCTACCAAGCAAAGAAACAAAAATCGAAAGTACCCGTGGGAATTAATTAAAAAGAAATTTTTAAAAAAATCAATTAATGTAAGTTTTCTTCGGAGCCTTGGACAGGAAACGAAATCTGCGCATGCCTGAAAAGCTGGGCTTCCTAGCACCAAAGAGAAATTCTTTCGCTGTTAGCAATGACCACTTTAACTGGAAAGACCTACTCCTCTTTGCTGGTGCACGTGTCTGCTGTGTCATGGTTTAGTGGCACGCTGGCTCTCGTCAGTTGCAGCCTGTACTGAACCTACCTACCCGACACACGAAACTTAAAACTTACAACTCACCAAAAATGACAAATATATTTCAACTCCTGGTCTGGTAGACGCGACTATTTCAACTCCTATAGGATAATGTTTCCACCACTGTATAGTCGTTAAAGCCTAAAATAAAGTTTGAGTTAAAAGGTGTCCTTTTCTCTTTCCTCCCGTCCTTAATTCTCTTGTACCTTCCCACAGACAACAGAGAATGGGGCAAGAAGAATAAAAAAGAATAAAAAACTCAGAATTATCGCTGCAGAACGTAACAGTTCACCGATTATCACTACAACGAAAAATAAAAGCTTCTTAAGCTTTATTTTGAGTGATTTTTTTCGGACTGTTGTCTTCATCTTTATTTTTGTTCGTTTTAACACAATGTTTCGGCCGCTGTATCCTCCGGTTTTCTTCAGGTGTCCCTTGTTTATTTGGGTATGGAAGAGATTCAATCCGGGAAATCATTTTTTAAGTTTGACTGTTGGTTAAACAAGGTGTTCAAGAACTATGAAGATGTTATTCAAATGATGACGTTATCATTTTTCGCGTCTATCAATCCAAAAAGCATTACATGAAGTTTCTCGAGAAGCGTCGTGAGATGAATTCGAAACGTAAAAATCCAATGGCATCAGTTATTCTTGATATTTCTAAATCAATTTTCTTTAATACAATTTAATTTAGCCTTTTCCTTTATTGGTTCCCATGTGTTTATTTCCATACGTGGTTCACTCAAGAAGTCAACATGGCCTAACATATGTTCTGCTTCTTTGAGACGTCTTCTTTTCCAATTTCCTTCCCTATCTGGGAAACAATAATTGAAAAGACTAAATCAAATTGTTTTTAAAGGAATTGGATTTTACGTTTCGAATTCATTTCATGGCGTTTCTCGAGAAACTTCATGTAATGCTTCTTGGATTGATAGACGTGAAAAACAAAGACCTCATTATTTGAATAACATATGTATAGTTCTTGAACGTCTTGATTGACCAACAGTTAAACTTAAAAGTGATTTCACTGGTTGAATCATTTCAATGCCCAGATAAACAAGGGATATCGGGGGAATGTCGGAGGATAGAGCGGCTGAAACGTTATGTTTCAACTAATAACAATAAAGATAAAGACAGCAGTCTGAAAAATCACATCCTAAATATTACACATCAAACCTCCTCTCAAAAATTTAGACTGATAACTTCTTAAGCTTCATATACCCCAGGCAGAATCAGAGAATTACTACACTTATCGGATGTTCATTTAGATTTTGTATTTGTAGTCCAATAAACAGATAAGACACAAACATTTTCTTTGATTGCTGAACATTCTGATTTTATAAAAATTATTCCTTAAATAAAGTAGATTAAAGTATTTTTATTAAATCATTCCAAACTTAAATGAAAAAAGAATTACTAAAATAATCATTCACATTTGATTTCACTAATTTTGGTTTATATTTAGTTCTTCGAGCCGGCGATATAGAATGATTACATAATATGGTTGTTCAACTCCGACTAATACGATTTAAAATAGGAATTGATAGCTCTTAAGAATTATCTAAATTTTAGAGTAAATCTTTTTATTGAAATTAATCACCAACTGCGATTCTAGGCTAGGCTTTACTTCCGACTCAGCGTAGAATGGTTCGGCAGCTAATACACACACACACACACACACACACACACACACACACACACACACACACACACACACATATATATATATATATATATATATATATATATATATATATATATCTTAAGAAGGCATGGTTTGTTGAACATGATAGAACACTTTTATTAATAGTTTTTGATTGTAGTTTCTCAAGTTAGTTTCTTTCCGCATTTTAGTGTCAAGTTGGAATAAAAATTGTCACATGTTTTTTCTCATGCACTTTCAACCATATTTTGATCGTTTTCAGGGGTCCTCGTTGGTGGGGGCAGTTTAGTTTAAGTATTTCTTTTTTGAATTGAGTTGTAGCGTTTTTGTTAATTTTTGAGTTGAGTAATAGCGTTCTTTTTTATCTTTTTTAAATTTATTTTTCAATTTTTTAAAACGTTCCATCATGTTCAATAAATCATGTCTTAAGAATTTTCTGCCAAATTATACGATATATATATATATATATATATATATATATATATATATATATATATATATATATATATATATGTATAAATAATCTGATATGATATGATTTTTTTTTCGCCCGTTCCTTATTTTTTTAAGGAAATACGTTTAGTTTTTAGAATAAATGCTCGAACACTAATTACGTCTCATAAGTTAAAACGGAACACCACCAACAGAAGCAGAATGCTAAAAACTTTCCCATTATTTCGTTCCATTTAAAAATTCTTACAGCCCTTATGAAGGTTTAATGTTTTCACATCCAAAGACCGAAACGTTTAACACTGGCAAATAGTTCAAACTATAAATAAAAATCATCTTCTGAAGAAAAATATATATATATATATATATATATATAACCTGTCTATGAATAGATAATACCTATTTGCAAGGTATGTTGTCAATGCATTCATCTGTTTACTGCTATGCGAGTTATCGTGTGCATGTGCGTGCATATATGTGCAGATGTATCCGCAAATTCTAATGTATGCGTATGTGCATAATTGGGATTAACATTTCTTTTTTTGAAAGACGCTGTGGTTGCTTGAAACTTTTCTAGAAAAATATTGTTTGTTGCTTTTTAGGGTTTTTCCCTTCCAAGCAGAGGCACAGAGGCACAGAGGCATGCACGCAGGTTGGTGCGCGAGCGCGCGCACACACACACACACGCACACAAACACACACACACGACTGCACACATACATACACACAAGCAAACGAACACACACATACACACGCTCAAAGAAAAACACACACACACACACACACACATGCACATACATACACTGACACACTCACAAACACAAACATACACACATACAAATATATACACACGTACACACACGAACAAATTACTACACACAAACAGAAGCATACACAAACACATATGCACAAAGAAATACATAGACACAAATACACAAACCCACACACAATCACAAACGCATGTACACATATATATACACAAATGCGCACACATACGCAACGCACACACACACACACACACACACACACACACACACACACACACACACACACACACACAAACAAACACGGAACACTACAGACACACAAACAAATTCACGCACACACTTACACGCAAACACACACATATACACACATACATACACCTGCAGACACAAACATACGCGCTTAAGCGCACGTCATTTCATTCCTTGCAGGTAAAATGCAGTTTTGTTATTAATCTATTCAAAGAATTCGACAATCAACACGAACGTATGTGCATCCATAGACACCCATTCACTTAGGTAAGTGAACTTGTGCACATTGGAAACAGAAAAAGTGCATTCTGTTGAGTTAATCGGCGTGCATATGTCTGCAAGAAGCAAAATCAAATTATTCCATGCTGGTTTCTCCATGGCGTTTCTCGAGGCATCTGGAGGTGCCTTTTTCCTCTCCAAGTAATATTTAACAGTTTGCAGTGGGTTACATGGTACCAATTGTAAGGAACTAATTCTTGACCTCTTCTTTCAAGAAAAGTGGTTTCATGTCTTTTTCAATAACGCCACAACTTTACATAATGTGTTCTTGCTCCTGTACAATGAAATGCAAAATGAACGGAAAAATATCTCATTCGGAATTTGAACTCTCTTCGCAGATTTTATTTTTTGTGCTTACTAACTGTTTTTTGCCAAATTTATTTTTTAGGTTTTTCTCCCATCATAATCATTTTTGTATATATTTTCATTGCAAATTAATTCTTGCATTTCATGTGGGTTTTAAGTTGGATTTAATTGAAAAAGTGCGGTATTTTGGTAATTGGAGCGTGTTTGTTGATGATTGGCTGCCCTTTTGTATCGTGTCACTGGGTCCGCGTATGTGGCCAGTTAGGGTCCCTTAGAACACATAGACAATGTATGACCACAGCCCTTTCCCTCCCCTCCAAACTTTGGGGCTTCATGCTCCCCAGATGAATGTATTTTTTTATAAGCTTACTAAATAAAGCTTACTAACATTTGACGAACGTATACATCCACACATGGGTTTGCGCACACGTACGCATACACACATACATTAGCGCACATATACGCACGCAAACGTCCCCACCCAAACGCACTCACTTACACACATACATACGCACACACATACTTGCAGTTGCACTCACACATTCAGACACGCATACCAAAATTAGCATATACGTATATGCATACGCATTCCTACATATATACATTCAAACACGCACACACTAATACGCACGAATACATACACATATTCGTTCATGTTCTCAAGCATTCACGCACATAGAAACATCCATAGACACGCGCATCCTAGTAGACATACACACAAATGTTCACGCGTATATGCACACGTACGGACATACACACATGCATACACACATATAGACGCTCACAAATACAGACGCCCATACCCACATGCGTTTACAAACTGCGGTACAATATGTTCATAAACCAATTTTCTTTTCACTGATATCAAGTATGAGATTATTGGTTGGTTGGGTTTTATGGCATATCAACCCTTGTAGATTATTTAATGCCAAATCTTGTCAGTTATTTAATCCCATATATCAAATACATATTATTTGTAAACAAATAGTTTGTTGGTTACGTTTTGAAACGAGGCAGAACTCATTTGTTTGCTCACCGCTAAATGTTTTAAGGTATTGCTATCCAACACAAATAATTCTATTTAATATCAATCATTTGTTTGCAAACTGTGAAGCGGTTTCAAGTAGTGCTCGCTGCTCACATAAATAGTTTTATTTGCACACAGTTTAATTATTCCATGTATTACTATATAATACAAATAATTCAATTTTTGCACATACATACATTGTTCCGAGTATTTTTAACTAACACAAATAGTTTTATTTGCACACGGATACATGATTTTAAGCATCGTTATGTAACACCATTAATTCGATTTAGCATCAATCATTTATTTGTACACAGTTAAATGGTTAAACAGTTCTATTTAACCCATAGATGGGACCCTTCCACATTAGGTCAGAGTGGACATGGGAATTAATGGCATTCCCCAAAGATCCAGGACTGCAGCCTCACTCTGAGATGGTTTAGTGTCGTATTCAGGACACTCGTCGGCGTATTGTACTGCCCCAGCCGACTGATCTAGGTCTGAATGAGAATGGTGATTTATATAAATCTAAATAAGAAAATGTTTTTAGAGTTTTTGTATCGTTTTGTTTGTGATCATTCATTGACATAAACAGCAGCTCTCTTGTCGTCACAGCCTTACATAATGTGTTCTTGCTCCCGCATATACATGGAAAAATAACCAACATTATAAATATATATAAAGTTGGTTATTTGTACGAATTTTACCGATTTATATATATATATATATATATATATATATATATATTATTGCGGGTACAAAATTTTAGCAAAATTGCAAATAGACCAAATTGATTCATGTTAAAAAATAAAAATGAGCAACTAACCGGTTCCGGTCCTACCTGGTCGCAGTTAAACTAGGACAACGATTAAGACTAAAGTGAGGAAATAGACTCTAATGTTTGGAAAAAAATTAATGACGGGGAGAGGAATATTAAATTGTAATTAAATTTATTAACTCTTCTTTCCAGAATAAACTTTTATACTGGAAACTAGAGTGACTTCAAGTATCATTGAGTACCCCATTAAAAAGGCCTTGTGCCTCACATGTTCTCTGACGAAAGCATCAAGCTGGAAACATACATATATACAACACGTATGTTAAAACAAAATAAATAAATTAAAAAGATACAAATCTCTTCCTGGACCTTCCTATTTAATTATATATATATATATATATATATCATCATCATCATCATCATGTCGCGCCGCCAGCGCGGATATCCCTGACCCTCTCTCGCCATTTCTCCCTATCATTCATCGCCTCCGGCAGGTCTTCAGGGTTACATCCTGTGTCCTCACATAGTTGCTGTATGTAGGTTCGTGCTGGTCGTCCCACTCTTGCACATCCATATGTGGGGGTCCACAGGAGTACATCGCTTATGAGCTCGTCCTTGCTTCTCCAGCGTGTCTGGTTCGTCGAACTTGTATAGTTTTCGTGATGGGGGGCAAGTGTCCGTATAGTTGGAGTCTCGTGGGGTGTTGTCGCCAGGACTTGTTTAATACTGCTCTCAACATTCTTGTGTATTTTCCGTCCAGCCTCCTCTCCAGCCGCTTCGTAAGCGTCCATGTGGTGCATCCATATAGCAGTATCGACACAACCGCTGCCTGGAAGATATACCGGAAAAGTGTATGAATGATTAAATAAAGCACAGTTATTTCTTTAACTTGAATGAAAAGTTTGTTGATAAACTTAAGTTACAATGACCCATCTTATATGAAAAAGAAATATTAGTAAGAGCGTAACATGTCCCGATATGATATAAGCAAGAAAAATGTTTATTGTAGTTTGCAAAGTTTTAAATCTAGATAATATATTTTGTCCGTGTAAAAGATCTTTGTGTGAGTATGTCACTATGGAAGGAAAGTGCCAAAATGTAAGTGAAATATGAGCTGATTATTAGAGGTAGAAAAATGGAAAATATACCCAAATATGTCCACCTAAGTTTCTGTTTGTTTCTTTTTTTTTCTGTCAATTTATCTAGCAAGCTACATCCCTGGAGAGACAGAGAATGTATATATATATATATATATATATTTTTTTTGATATTTGAGAACCTGAAGCCGCACTTTTAAATGTTTTTTGCTTGAACAATGTCAATCATTGTCCGCTAATATTTTGTCGAATGTTTCATTTGTCTTTCGTATTGTTGTTTAGATTGTAATATAAATACCAAGATTTAATCAAGTAATAGCTTTATGGGGTCAGTTTTGTTAAGCTATTCAGTCCAAGATCTTATTTTATCTTCCAATTGTTCAATACGCAAATCACTGAACTGGAAGTTCAAAGAGACAACATACCTTAAATTCCTCGTATGCTTTTGAGAGAAAATTGTGCGTTTGGGTTCAAACTCGTCGGCGTGTAATGATGGGGTTCAGTTAGTTGAGTGCAGGAATAGGTTTGAGGGTTACACTATTGTATAGCACCATGGGGTTAAAAAGTGTTGATGAATATGTTGGGGAGTGGGGCCACGCGTATTAATTGCAAGGCTCCTTATAGACGTACAAGTCCAAATACTGTTTTGCCTATCGTCAAGGGGTTAATTTATTAACTTTAAGATTATAACACACAGATACACATGCCCGCGCGCGCACACACACACACACACACGCTCACACAAACAGAGAAACTAAAACACACACATACACACATACATATACACACGTGTGCACATACACACAAACACAGAGACTTAAAATGCGCACACATACATACACACATACAGACACAATTAAACACATAGTGGCTAATACACATACATACATACATACATACATACATACATACATACATATGTACCCACACATGCATGTATACACACAAACACACAGAGACTAAAACATACACACATACAAGTTGTAATGGTAGGAAATGTATTCAGCGACACGAGTTCAAATCTTGGACGAGGCTGATCGTATTTAACATAGCACTAAGACTCTTGGGAAAGTTATGAATCCAATTATTCTCTCTCCAGCAAAGGGTAAATAGTAGGGTAGATTGGGATCTTTTGGTTTGTTTAGGCAACCTGTCTAGAAGAAGGAAAACTTTGAATTAAAACCTGTTAAAATCCGCTTAAAAATTGACCGTGTGTTACATCCTGCTGTGTGGAAGGGGTTGACAAATACACATATACATACACATAAACACACAGATACTAACACACACACACACACACACACACACACACACACACACACACACACACACATAAATGAATACATATATATATATGCACACACATACGTACACAGAGATTAACATGTCCAGTTGGCTCAGGGTGTAGAATACACCGACTGCAGAGGGGTAAGACCCCCCCCACTAAACACTCTGATGGTGGGGTTCCAGTAATGCTGAGTACCCCATCATAGCCATCGCTCCCAGTTCAACTTTGGCCCAGAGTGGTAGCATCTTATTGGGTCCTATCTATGGGTTAAATAGAAGTAAACTTTGTATTATGCTAAACTGAATTGTTTGAAATTAAAGTGTTTTGACATTTAACTGTATGTAAACAAAAAACTCTACTTATACTAAACTGAATTGTTTTAAATAGAACTTTTTTGACATTTATGTCTTTATGCTAAACTGAATTTTAAAAAATAGAACTGTTTATATGTATAAAAATTTATGTCATTAATGACCTATAATGGTTGATATGCCATAAAATCAAACCAAACCAAACCAGAGACGAACATATATATACATAAATACAAACAGACAAACACACACAAAAATGCAAATCCAGAGAGTGAGAGAGAGAGAGAGGGAGAGAGAGGTGGAGGGAGAGAGAGAGAGAGAGAGAGAGATTTTGTGCGTGTGTGTGTGTGTGTGTGTGTAGATTGCTAAACACAAATGAACAGAAGCGAACGGTTATAAATTGAGATTGGTGTGAACAAAAACAAATAGACACACAGACAGATAAAATTAGATTTAAATAGATCGGCAAAATGAGACGGGATTAGGACCATCTTAACAGCATGTATAATCTCACGGGTAAAGCATTGCATCGGTGCTCCTACTAGTACAACCACTCACAGGAATAAAAATATTAATAAACTATAGAATTAAACATATTTATTGGTGCTCCTCAGCAAAAATCAGTCAACAAAAATTTGAAGAATATTACTTGAACCTTGAAAACCACAAGAAAATCAACATATTAGTAATACTCCATTGGTAAACCATCCAGACGGGGATGACACAGCATAAAAATACCATGCACTATTCATTATTTAAAAAAAACAACAACTATTGTTTAAAATTGACAGCCCAGCCGGCTGGGGCTGTAGAATATACAGACTGTACCTCTGCTGGGGGGTAAGACCCCCCACTGCAACGAGTGTTCTGATATGACGCTAAACAATCTAATAGTGACGCTTTAGTAATGCTGGAGTTTTGGGGAATGCGGAGTACCCTTTCATTGCTATTGTTTCTAGGTCCACTCTTCACCGGAGTGGTAGCACCTGATAATGTCCTATCTATGGGTCAAATAGAACTGCTTGACATTTATTTAAACTCTGTTAAAAAATGACTTACGTTAAATCCGATTGTTAGAAATAGAACCGTTTCACCATTTAATTGAATTGTATGTGATACATAGCAATACTTGTAACCACTTTACTGTCTGCAAACAAATGATTAAAATTGAATAGAATTCTTAGCGTTAGATAGCAATAATGGAAATCATTTAAATGTATAGAAACAATAGCAATATAGTGTGCAATCAAATTAATTCTAACTCATTTAAAAATAAAATTATCTACAAACTATTCACTTACAAATCATATAGGTATACCCATTTAAATACGTGCAAACAAATGACGGATTTTAATTTGTTAGTGTTACATGGCCATTCTTGAAACCATTTAACTGTATTCAAACAAATGATTAATTGTAAATAGAATTATTCGTGTTAGTAAGAAATTTTTCAAACCTTTTATCTGGGTGCCAAGAAAAAAAAAAGAAGAAAAAAAAAGAAGGAAAAAAATAAGGACTAAGGCACGTTAAAAAATTCAGGAGCACTTGTTTGTAGAGTATACCAGTAGATGGTAAACCCTTCCATCAATAACCCATCTTGTTTGGTCGTGTTACTCAAAGTCATCATCATTATGTCACGCTATCAGCACGGGTATTCCTAACTCTCTCTCGCTACACCCCCTATCGTCCACTGCTTTCGGCAGATCCTCAGGGCTACACCCCGTATCGACATGTGCAGAAATCTGGCAAAATGGCGTTTGACATGAAAACAGATACTTTATTGAATTCCTTTATGCTTAAAAAATTGTTATCACTGATAATCTCTTGATGATAATCGAACATTTACTGAGACTAAACGATGAATGTGAACATATTTAAGGTGTGAGTAATGAGTTCCAGGAGTAGAAACGACGATACAGTTAACAAGCCACATTTAATACAGCTGTCAACCAATAAAATTAAAGAAAGATGGACTATGTGGACTACATTTTCCTGATAAAGTCGTCACCATTACTACTGTTAAAAATTCGTCGCCTCCACCCAAACACGTCATGTCGGCTTTTATTAATCACTGGCAAAAAAAGGATTTCCAGAATTGGTGACTCTATGGTAAAATAGGGGTTCGTAGCCGAAATGCTTCTCTATTCAACGGTCATATTGTGCTTCTTGTATCTGTCATAATTTCCGTAGAAATAAATAGGAGGCATAACTTTCGGAGCGTTTAATATGTAGATGTTGGATTATCTAATTCGTATAAATCATAGATAACTCCTTGAAACCCAGTGAGCTGGAGCTATTGAATATACCTACTGCATCTCTGCAGAGGGGTAAGACCCCTAACAAGTGTCTTGAATATAATATTAAACAATTTGATGGCGAGGCTACAGCGTTGGAGATTTGGGGAATTTGGAGTACCCCTTCATTACCATTGTTCGTCGGTCCTCTCTGTCCTGGAGTGGTAGTACCTTATAGGGTCCTATATATGGGTCAAATAGAACAAAATATGTGCAAACAAATGACTGATGTTAAATAGTAACTGTTATATAGCAATACCTGAAATCATTTAAATGTGTGTAAAAAAGAGGTCGGGTTCGTTTAAGAACGTTATCAACGTGTTTACAAATCTATAATATATTTAATATGTATGTATAAACATGATTTGGTATTAAATAACCGACAATGATTGATATGCTATACAACCAAGCCAAATCAAACCAAACCAAATATAAAACAATTTTCTGACTGAAATAAACAGCCATCCATGTTGCATTCTGGGTAAAATAAAGCTTCTAATTACTATGAAAAAATGCCTGAGCTATGTGGACGATTTAATTTGACGTTTTTTGCAGGGATGGAGCAGTATTCTGGATTTAATGCTGAATTGAATAGAACACCTTATTGACTTAGATTTGATACCAACCATTCTTAAATTAACTGCAGCTAAAACACCTTTTCTGCTAGTTAAATCTATGTATTGCCGATTAATATGTCACACCTTCCAACAACGAACTAGATGTAACATTGTTGGAAAGGTAAACGAGTTGAAGAAAAGTTGTCACTTTACTCTTTTAGCAGGAAAGAACAACAAACACACATTTTTCTACAGAACCCATTCAGGTTTATTCCAGGTGTAACATGATCTTTGGACTGGTCTCACAAAAAGGAAGAAACGGCGTGTTTTTTCTTCAGTCGATGGAGGAAAGAAGTTAGTCTATCATTCATAAGTCGTTGCCCATCCTTAGTGAGAGTGTGGTCTAACTTGAGCCCTAAAATTAATCGACCATATCTCTATCTCTCAATCTGGATCTTACTTTGTACTTTGTTAGAGGGAGCCACTACATAATATTAGAGTTTTTTCACGGACAAATCTATTTTAATGTCTAAATTATTTTCTATTCTTATATCCTAAGACATACCCAGATCTAGCTTTAATCTTTTTCGTAATTCACTTCATGTAATCAATGCACTTCCTTCGCTATTTTTAATTGATTGTTACCAGTGTTGATAAGCCATTAAGTGTTTTAAATAGAAAATGAAATTCAATGGGGTTCAATTAGCTAGGATTGAAAAGATTATATCATTTCAATCCAAGCTAACTGGCATATAAAAAATCGATCAAACTGTCTTCTTTAAAGAAATATCTTCATTCTCAAAGATTGGAGGAAAAATTGCAAAAAAAAAAATTATTTGTAATTGTTGTTAGAAAAATGATATCAATAAAAATGACAAATCAATATTATAACTGTTGACCCGTGAAGACAATAGATTTTGCTATGAGATGCCAATTTTGCTGGTTAACCATTACCCTCCCCCTCACCCCACACCACAAGAATAGAATGAAACATATGGTCAATTTTTAAGCTGAGTTTAATGATTTGAATTCAGAGTTTCCTTCTCTTTGACCAGTTGCCATGCACAGGTTAAAAAGTTCAGTCTGTCCGACAAATTACCCATTGCTGGAGGAAGAATAATTAGATATATATTTTCCCAAAGGTATTAGAGCAAAGTGAAATGCAAAAGCCTTCGTTCAGGATTCGAACTTTGTACGCAGTGTCTATTTTATACGACGGTAACCACTACAAGACTGCTCGCATTTCACATGGCACTAAAATCCTTGAGAAAGTTGTGAATCTAATTATTCTTCCTCCACCTATGGCTAAATAGTGGAGTAGACTCGGCTTTTCAATTTTAGTATGGCAACCAGTCTAGGAGAAGAAAAAATCAGTATTCAAAACTATTAAACTTCGCTTAAAAATTGCCGTTGCGGAGGGGCATATATATATATATATATATAGTTCAAGAAGCTCAAACGAAACGCATGGAGAGAAAGTTAGATGTGAACAACTCAAAAATGGAAGGTACTTTTTTAACAAATTCTGGAAGTAACACACACACACACACACACACACACACACACACACACACACACACACACACACACACACACAAAACAGTAACTGTTTGGCCACTTACCTTCCATCTCACATATCATCCAACTAAGATGAACAGGGCATGCGGGGCACTGCTGGAAAAGGAATGACGAACTCATTAGCGACGTTCTCTTCTGGAAAATTACACATGGAAATACCTGTGTTGGTCGACAAGCATAGGCTTACATACATCAGGTGGGGCTTGTAGTGTAAGGGTTATCGTCTAAGGAAATGGACCAGGCGAATTGAGTTCAAACACTAGACGAGGCTGTTTGAGTTTCTCAAAGCGCTAATACCCTTAGGAAAGGTATGAATCCAATTATCCTTCCTCCAACTATGGGTAAATAGTTGGGCAGAATGGGTTCTTTCTCCTTGGTGTGGCAACTGGTTTTGGCGAAGGATAACTCTGAAGTCCAGCTTGTAGAAATTAGCCATAAAATTGACTTCGAGTCGCTTCCAGCTCGTGCTGAGAGGTTGGTAATGTGACGGCAAGATCTTTAAAATCCCAAAACGGGACTTTATTTTTGGACGTGTGAAGACGGGGCAGGTTGGCACTTGATCCCTTGTAGAATAAGTCCTCGTTCAGATTTTTTTCCTCGGGCACATAAGAACTGGCATATTATGTGGGGGATTAATTTATGGCCAGACTGACCGCCGCTGGCAAGGGGTTCTAAATTCCACACTATACACACACCCACCAAGGCCACTAAACTTTCTCCCTTAGAACAATGGAAGATATGGACCTCTAGGTTTAGACGTAATAATATTAATTATAGCAGTCGACAATTCCGGTTTCCCGTGTGATATTTTAAAGGAATTAATTGGACAATTTTAAGCAAGATAACATAAGGCGAATAGAAGCTGGAAAAGAAATATGACATAACAAACTCGTAGAAGACACTGCAAATAACAACTTCGACCACGTGGGAACATTAAAATACATGAATCTTTTACTACACATAGATATACACCTTCAACGTGTCAAATATATCATGAATGAATAGTCCATGAACATAAATGTCTTTCTTCTTTTCTTTTCTTTCGTTTTCATTCAAGTTGAGAGAGAGAGAGAGTGTATATAAAATTGGGTATCAGGAGAAACAGTCCCAAAGTTACTTATCTTATTTAGATGGATTCCTGTGGAGTTTCTTTCTTCTTTTACGGGCTGACAGACTTTATCTTATTTTTAGTACTGGCTTGAAGATACGGCTTCTTCTTGTCCGAGATTTTTTTCGTCTTCTTTGACCCGGAGTACTTGGCTTTTTGGTTCCATCCACCACGAACCCTGTCTAACAACTCACTTTTTATTTTTTCTTTTTTCGCTGACTGGAAGAAGGTACCACTTCCGTTTTTAGGGTCTCAGCCAATCATTTGGCTACTACCTTCTTCCTTCCCGTGTCAGGCGAACCGAGGGAGGTCACCGAGTACAAACATCTGTTCTTAACGGTCATTCTTTGACGGCTTGCTACTGATAATTCGAACGCAAGGATAGTAGTAATTTTATTTCTATCGTCTCAGTGGGATATCACGTGACAGTAAGAATATACATTCATCAGCCCTATGTGGATAGTGGATAAAGTCCTAAAGATCTGCTAGTAGTGATTGACCGTGGGGACGGATGGAGAGAGAGAGAGAGAGAGAGAGAGAGAGAGAGAGAGAGAGAGAGAGAGAGAGAGAGAGAGTCAGAGAACTCTGTGCTATCAGCCCAATTTCATGAAGATGTTGGTGGTAAGGATATATATATATATATATATCATCACCATGATGTCACGTTGCTACCACAGATCTCCCTGATGCTCTTTCGCCAACCGTCTCAAACGTCAATCGCTCCCTGCAGGTTTTCAAGACTACATTTTGTATCGGCACAGAGCTGTTGTGTATAGGTTCTAGCTGGTCGTCTTACCTTTGCTTGTCAATGTGAAGGGATCCGCATGAGTATATCGCTTTTGAGTTCGTCCTTACTTCTCTAGCAGTGTCCCGCATATCTGGTTCGTCTAAGTTGGATAGTTTTCGTGATGGGTGGTAGGTGGCCGTACACTTGCTACTTTGTGGGGTGCTGCCTCCAGGACTTGTTTAATACTGCTTGTGTAATTGCCGTCAAGCTTTTTCTCCCTACGTTTAGTTGGCGTCCATGTTGTGCATCCATACAGCAGTATCGATACGACCGCTCCTTAGAAAAAACTGCGTTTTATTTTATCGATCAGGCCTGACTTCCATACGACCGATAGCTGTCCATGCCTTTGCTAGTCGCGTGTTGATGTCATTCTCGCTTGATGCTGCTTCCGAGGTAGGTGACCTTGTCCACTAGTTTCAAAGGACCACACTTTAATGTGGAGATGTCTCCTCCTTGATTAAAGCACATGTATTCTGTCACATATGCGTTGACATGGGGGCCTATGCTAACAGCTGCTCGTTCAAGATTATGTATCAGGGATTCGGCTTGGGTGTATTTGCTAGAAGCGGTATGTCATCGGCGTAGTCCGCGTCCGTAATAGTTTGCATGGGGTATCTTCTGCTTCTTTCCTTTGCCAGCTTGAAACTGTTTTCTTTCATTATATCTATTGACGTTCTAAGCACCTAGTTTAGGCAGATAATAAACAGGTATTGGGCTAATGTGTCTCCTTGCAGCACACCTGCTACAATGTCGAAGTAGTTTGAGTCTCCATTCGGGGAGCAGACTTTTACTTTCGTGTTTTTTATAGTATCCTTATATATATATATATATATATATATATATATATATATATATTGCTCAGCTTAATATATATATTATAAGAATTTTTGTAAAATGAGATAATGAAATGAAAAATAGGGCAACGTAAATATTTTGGCTGAAAATGGATATCTATTTCAGTTTACGCAAAATAAAATGCCCATGTTATATAGCTGAATGAGAGTAAATGGTTCCATATCCTGTATGTTGAAACCGTTTGCGAGATAAGCGCTAGGATTCTCGTGAGTTGGGTTTTCATACTTCTGGCCTTGTGCTAAACTAAGCAAAATCCAGTAAATGATTATTGGTAGCCTTGATAGGGATTTTCTAGAGCAAAATGTGATTGTTATCAGATTATAGCAAGGGGCACGGGTTTTTTTGGTACAGGACACCTAATGAAGATCGAGTTCACGACTCCGTTGCTACTGACTTGCGAGACTAGCTTGTTTACTAATATTGTCTGGCTTTAAATAAAAATTTCGATCAGAAAAGGTTCCTTCTAAGGTGTCACTATTCAAGTCAACCGCTGTAAGATTTTGATACCCCCCCAGACCCGATAGAAAGGGGAGACACACCGTGTGGGCAAATACCTCGGTTGTACCTATCACACCAAACTCCCATATATATATATATATATATATATATATATGCAATATTTCTGTTATCGAAAACAAAATTGCATAAATATATATTTACCCAACCCATACACACATGCAGGATGCCACATATACTCAGTTTCAGAGCGGACTTAATAAGGTTTCCTTTTCCTAGAGTGGTTTACACACCAAGGTTAAATAACCCAGTCTCTCCTGCTGTTTATCCATAACTGGAGGGAAAATAGTCGGATATATACTTTTTCAAGGGTATTAGCGCTATGTGAAATACAAACAATCTTGTCCCAGATTTGAACCCTGATCGCCGTGTCCATTTCCTACGATAGTATACATTATATCAAAAGAGCCTCAATAAACGCATATAAGGGGTGTTCTAATTTGAATTTGCTAATAAATGAGATCTAATAATTTATGTTTTGATTGTATGATTTTCAACAAAAATGTTGAAATTTTGGTATCTTTAGATAAAAGTTAAATTTTTATTAAGAATTCTTTGAGATTTATACCGAGTTATAAGTGATATATATATATGAACTCAACAGATTTCTTGCCCAGTCGGCTGGGGCTGTAGAATACATCGACTGCTTCTCTGCAGAGGGGTAAGACCCCTCTTCAGAGAAGCAATCGGTGTCCTGGATGTTGAGGTTCCAGTATTGCTGGAGGTTCGGGGAATTCGGACTACCCAGTCACTGATATCACTCCCAGGTCCACTCTGGCCCAGGATTGTAGCACCTGATAGGGTCCTATCAATTGGGCTAAATAGTATTAAACTGTGAATTTTTACTAAACTGAATTGTTTTAGATATGACTGTTTTGACATTTAAACTGTGTGCTAAACTGAACTATTTTTTAAATAGAACTAAACTGTGTACATATGTTAAACTGAATTGTTTAAAATAGAACAGTTTTGACATTAAACTGAACTGTTTTGACATTTAACTGTAAACAAAAAACTCTACTTATACTTAACTGAATTGTTTGAATTGACGCCGTAAAACAAAACAACCAACCAACCACCAATCAAATGATTTCCACATTAAAAACTGTTAATTTTGTGTAAAAAGTAGGCTCAAGAAATTGTAATTTGTACGTGTATTTTTACATTTATCAAAGAAACGACGCATTCGCACTATTTTTTTAAAATTTCGAGATTTTCCGCTGACGACAATATTTGACTTGTCGGGAAATGAAGGATCAATATCCAAAATAATTATCGAATCTTTTCCCTCCAAAAATATTAAAATATACAGTTTTTTTAGCCAATTAGATTCCTAGATAAATCATCAAGTTTTTAGCTAATTTTGGGTCTACCTAAATAGTATAAATAAGCCAAGAAATAAATATCTCTTCACTTAGAATGTAATTATTTACTCTTACTCAACTAACAGTAAGTATGCAATTGTCTACACTTACTCAACTCACAGTAAGTATGGAATTGTCTACATTTACTCAACTAACAGTAAGTCTGAAATTGTCTACACTTACTCAACTAACTGTAATTATGGAATTGTCTACACTTACTCAACTAACAGTAAGTATGCAATTGTCTACACTTACTCAACTAACTGCAAGTATGCAATTGTCTACACTTACTCAACTAACAGTAAATCTGAAATTGTCTACACTTGCACAAATAACAATAAGTCTGAAATTGTCTACACTTACACACACACAGTAAGTCTGAAATTGTCTACACTTACACAACTAACAGTAAGTATGCAATTGTCTACACTTACTCAACTAACAGTAAGCATGAAATTGTCTACACTTACTCAACTAACTGAAAGTCTGAAATTGTCTACACTTACACAACTAACAGTAAGTATGGAATTGTCAACACTTACTCAACTAACAGTAAGTCTGAAACTGTCTACACTTACTCAATTAACAGTAAGTTTGAAACTGTCAACACTTACTCAATTAACAGTAAGTATGAAACTGTCTACACTTACTTAACTAACAGTAGGTCTGAAATTGTCTACACTTACTCAACTAACAGTTAGTATGAAATTGTCTACACTTATTCAACTAACAGTAAGTCTGAAATTGTCTACACTTACTCAACTAACCGTAAGTATGCAATTGTCTACACTTACTCAACTAACAATGAGTCTGAAATTGTCTATACTCACTCAACTAATAGTAAGTATGGAATTCTCTATACTCATCTACCAGTAAGTATGGAATTGTCTATGTTTACTCAACTTACAGTAAGTAACGAATTATTACTTCCTAAAATACCTTTCGGTTTATTTCTTTTGAGTGGAAATCTACATTTTTCTTAAATTAAACGAATGTTTTTTAACATTTATATTTGCGTTAAAAACATTTACTTGTCTCCCGCTGAAATAATCAGCAGTTCATAAAAAGTTAAGACATAAATACGTTTTTCAGTCTATGTAGGGACATTCTAATACCAAGATTTTAACCCACAAAATATATATCCTTATTTCAAGCAAATAATAACTGTTATGCTTCATTCATGAATCTTTATAATCTCTACTGAAAATATCTACGCTCTTCCTAATTTCATCCTCGCTTACAAGAAAAGATTTTGTACTTTTGTTTTTCAACCAACTTTTCACTCAATTTAAAAAAATAACATTATAAATTTGTTAATCGGGTTTTTATTCATTCATTTACGCCTTTGTTCACAACACACGCACATACACACACACACACACACATATATATATATATATATAAATATATATATATATAAACGCACACACACATTTATATATATATATATATATATGTTTGTATGTATAAACGGAAATACCGTAAAAGCGAAGATGTAATATCAACTGAATTTTCGCAACTCACACACATACATACACACTCGCATTCAGTCACCATAATTTTTTCCTTCAGATTTCAAAGACCATAAGCTAACTCTCTGCTAAATTTTGTATTCTTTCATAAAAGAATGATTCTATTTTAGATTCGGGTAAATTTTGGGGGGAACATGCACAAACAACAACAACAATAACAATAACAACAGAAAATTAGCCTTTGAGGTTTTTAAAAAAAAAAAAAAATTCCAGTCCATTTGGAACTCTTTTTGTGACCTTTTGCCTGACTAAAGCCATACTATTTTTTCCGTAGCCGGTCCTGTTTAAATAGGAAGAAATTTTCCAAAATCTTCAACTACCTCGACTGATTTCTTCAACGCAATTCCATTGCCATACTGAGCAACTGAAAGTTACTCTTCACTGTTAAGCCATTCGCTGACGGCAAGATATGGGAGAATAGGTTATGAGCGACCCCCGCCACCAGCGAAGGGGCGTGGCATATGGGTCAACTTGACAACAACCAAATGCAACCGTTGAAAAATCCGGTCGGCAAAACACCACGAGTATTTTTCAGGTAATTTGAACCAAGAGACAAATAGATTGTGGCATTAATTTAATTCGCTGACGCCACTCATTAGAGTCACAAACGTGTCGCTACCCGGACGGGTGGCGTCTGTTGGCGTCGGGTGTCTTAGACACAAACGATGACTGTGTCTTTTTACCCCGAAGGCCCGGTGAAAAGAGGCGGTACAAATAGGGAGCACAGATCAAGTGTCTTCGAAATGAAGTTCTTTTGACAATAGGGAGAATTACTTACGCTCAAACAGACCACGTCGCTTAACTGTTTGGCAGATCTGCTATATACCCTAGAAACCTTAAGTTTTCAATTTATATATTTGCTGTGTGCAAAAGTTTTCGGTACGCGTATTTGATAACTAAAGAGTGATTACTTAGTTAAGTTTCGCCGGGTTCTGTGCAAATATACTTACAGATACACATATATACATCTTCATGTATGCATATATGTCTTTGTGTGCATACGTGTGTGGTAGTATTACGTAAGATTATCTATCAATCAATGTATTATTAAAATTCTCAGATATTCTTGGACACATATATATATATATATATATATAATGTATATAAGTATTTAAATGTAACCTAACAAAAACGGTCAAACACAACGAGATATTTATAAGAGAATTACACTTAAAATGTGATAACTTAGAGAATAAAGCAATTTCCTGCTCAGTTTGTAAATAAATAAAATCTTGTTGCTGCCATCGTTTGCGCTGATGAAATTTAAAAAAGAATCTCTGTTTGTGTGGGCATATACGAGGATCATTTAATATGTTTCCAGACTTTTTTCGTATGGGCACTTTTATTGATAGTGCACACATGAAACTCTAGTCCTCTTCGAAGTAATCCCCTCCGGATGCAATACGGTTCCAACAACTTCTGGAAGGCCCCATGGAAGTCCTCTTGTGTGAGCGTGTCAATGACCTTGTCACAGCCTCTTTCATCTCCTCAATTGTCTCATAACGACAGCCTCTGAGCTTAGGGAATAACCAAAAGTCACAGGGAGCAAGGTCTGGACTATAGGGAGGCTGAGGAACTGTGTTGATGCCCATCTAGGTCAAATAGTCTGTGACAAGGATGGAGTTGTGGACTGGTGCATTGTCCTGGTGGAAATTCCACACCTCTCATCATCCCTCATAGATTCCCTGCCTTCCTTGAATCTCTTATGCCACTCAAAGACTGATGCCTGATTCTTGCAAGATGGTCTAAAAGCAGTCTGAAGCATTCCATACGTTTCTGTGGCATTTTTTCTAAGTTTAAAACACAATTTTATTGCATGTCGTTCTTCTAAAGTGTCGTCACGTCCAGATTGCATTTTTGAAAATCACCAGCTGTGACAATCAGGCTTTAGTAGGGTGTATTTCAATTGCTGCTGCAGCTGTTCATTTGAACCTGAAATCATAAAAGTTGGTCAGTCATCTCATAAGATGTATAGCCATAACATACTGAATTTTCGAGAGTTTTCGACAATTTTAATTACCTGTACTAAAAAGTCTGGAAACTTATTGAAGACACCACGTACCAAAGGATAAAATTTTCTTTGTAAATGCATTCATATCTATCTATCTATCTATCCACACACACACACACCTGAAAGTTCCGATGAATTAAGACGCAAAATAGATTAAACAAAGTAAGAAATAATGTCTTTACTTTGCTGGTAAAGTCATTTCACGAGATGTTTGTAATGTTCGGTTGGACGTGGAAAATACAGTAAGTTGTAAGATGTTCCGTGTGACAATCTATAAAATTCTTTGATTTTTGTGTAGCACAGTTTTTATATATATATATATATATATATATATATATAAATGTGTGTGTGTGTGTGTGTGTGTTTGATTTAATAAGACTGACATTTTGTGTCCCTCTATTTTATCTTTGATCCGTTCAAGTCTTCGTATGAGTCATTTGATTTCTGGAATGAATTCAGGAAAGCACCGTATTTTTCTCAAGAATTTTCTGCCCCAATTGAATCCATTTTCTGGGGAACGAATATTGAAGGGACAAAATACATTGACGAGTTATGTACATTCATATAAGGATTTAGGAAAAATACGGTGCCCTCCTGAACTCATTTCCTCAAACGTTTCATACGACGTCTTTAATGGATCAATAATAAAATACGTAGACACGAAGTGTCTGTCATATTTAATCAAACATGTTTAAAAGAGAAAATACTATATATATAAGGAAACTTGAAAGGACCTTAATAAAATTATATTAAGAAAATGCGTCTTCATTATTTAATCAAACATGTTTAAAAGAGAAGATGCTATATATATAAGGAAAGTTGAAAGGACCTTAACAAAATTATATAAAGAAAATATGTCTTTATTATTTAATCAAACATGCTAAAATGAAAGAATGCTGCCAAACCACACACACACACACACATATATATATATATATATATATATATATATATATATATACCAGGTGTACCCGTGAAAATTCTTGAGAATTTAATTATCTAATTTCCATAATAATTACACACTTTTTGTTAGTCCTCAGATGCCAGCAAGTGCATCAGAAGAGACTGAATGCACAGTTCAAAACACTGGAAGGTTAGTTGAATAAAATATTAAATCCAGAAAATTCTTGCAAAAGTTATGCGATAAGGCAAAAAAAAGAAACCCTTAACAAACAAAACATGCCAACAAAAAAGAATAATTGGATTCAATTTTTATTGCACAAAGGAACGAACGAGTTTACAACATTTCTGAAAAGGTGCCACTTTTGAAGAATGTACCCAGAGGGAGTGACCACTCCCTCTAGGTATGCTATTGTATCGCACCCGGGAATAATTATAAAAGCTCTCAACGAAGCAATTGCTTATTAAAAAAAGAAAAATAAAGAAAAAAAAGGTTATCGGAAAAAATAAGATAAAGGTGCGACAGAAATACCTCCCACATTACAAACTGTCATCTGTATGGGATAAATGAACAGAGGCAAGTGGCAAAGGTAGCTCCATCCAGCTAATGTCTTATTATTTTTCTTCAGATACAATCAGTTACGTTTACGACAAGGACCGGTGCACACCTTACGTTTGCTGTCGAAAATCGATATTGTTCAGGGTTGAAAATTTCAGAACCACAAGTTTATTGATAAAAAGAAAACCACCAAGAAGATCTGGAAGCATTTGATCTCTAGAAAATGTTCTGATTGTGAGACAGTCTTGTGTAATCTGCTAAACATTCAGCCCATAAATGTTTTTGCTTTGAGATTGTCTCACTGAACAAAAATGCTAAGTCATTAGTTAGAGGGAGCCAATATTGCCACTTGCCCAAGTTCGCTTATTCCACATACGTGACGGAAGCGCCTTTGGTGCTCGACTAGCAAACCTACACGAGTGAGTTCGAGTCTCATTGGGTGCACCTTTCATATGGCCTTGTGCCACATCTAAGCAAACAGCTTTGTAAATTGCCACATACGTGACAGTTTAAAATGGACGTGGTACTTCTGTAAAGCAGTTGTTTATTTTAAAATTTATACGTTTTTTGAATAAACGATTTTTAAAGAAAAATATGCTAATTAGCCAGGTCAATCAGGAAGAAATCGTTTTCCTCTCAATTTATATGTCAAACGATTCAGAGTCTCTTTCGAGACGGAAGAAGTTATTTTATTCATAATCTGAATACCCGCTCCAAAAACACCCCAAAAAACAACCCCGCCAAAAAAAAACAAAAAACTAACAAACACTGAAGCATTATTTACACACACACACACACACACATGCATATACATGTATATATATATATATATATATATATATATATATATATATATATATATGTTTGCATGTGCAAACTCAGTTATAGGCAGTATTTAACAATGTATCCCTTTTAATATCTTGAATTATATATATTGGTTTGGTTGGGTTTTATAGCCTATCAAACATCGTTGGTTATTTAATGCCAAACCATGTTTATACATATATTTAATGTATATGATTTACAAACATATGTTGATAATATTTTTGAATGAGTCTGGGCTCAGGTTTTTGTCCGCTTAAATGGCTTCAGGTATTGCTATGTATCACTAACAATTCAATTAATTATCGATCATTACACGCAGTTAAATGATCAAACAGTTATATTTTTAATAATTCAATTTAGCACAAGTCATTTGTTTGCGCTATTAGGTGAAAGTGAACCTGGGAGCAATAGTAATGAAGGGTTACACCAAATGCCCCAAAGCTCAAGCATTACTGGAGCCTCACCATCAGATTGTTTAATGTCATATCCTGGACACTAGTCAGTGGGGGCAGTTAGTGTATTCTACAGCTCCAGCCGACTGGGCACCCTAATATATATATATATATATATATATATATATATATATATATATATATATGAAATTTTTACTTGAGATTTTTATTAACATCAAAAAGAATTATTAGTGTTAAATAGAAATACTTAAATAATTTAACTTTGTGTAAGCAATTGATTAATGTTGAATAGAATTATTAGTGTTGGATTACAAAAAATTAGAACCATTTAACTGTGTGCAAACAAATAAGTTCTGGATCGTTTAAATCTAATGTTACCTACAAACTATTCTCTTACAAATCCTTTGAATAAATATGTATAAACTGGAATTGGCCTTAAATAATAGAGAAGGATTGATACACCATAAAGCACAAACCAGACAAAAATAATTAAAGCCACTTATTGATTTCGAAGGGTGTATGCACTCAACTTGTCAGTATAAAGGTATATTTCCCAACAGTAGTAGAAAATCGGGGTTCAAGCCCAAGTTTCGAAAGCCGATTTTAAAGGGACACTGAAAATTCCTCATAACTTGATAGATTAAAACCATACAATTTTTATTTCACTGGAAAAATGAAATATGAAATTTACGTAGATTTGTTCGCAAGGGTATTTATAAATGTATAAAATAACACCTAGTAATTATCATTATTTTTTATCAGTAGGACACCTCCCCACAAAAAACTACCCCCCCCAATACGCAACGTCTCAAGTTATATGAAGGCTAAAATATCTCTATTGAGAAGTTTTAATTAGATAAAGGTGACACGTCTGTCTAGAACATAATTGTAAAGCCTATGCTCTAAATATTGAACGTGTATATATATATATATATATATATATATATATATATATATATATATATATATACAAACACATAACAGGCACATATTTCTGCGCATGCGCACACGAGTCATAATCGCCCACCACACACATACTGGTACATAGGCACTCTTACCTGACATTATGAGAGACCAGTTTTTATCTGCACACACACACACACACACACACACAGACACAGACACAGACACAGAGTTATATAATGGTGGGTTTGATTTGGTTTGTTTAATAGCATATCAACCGTGGAGAAGAACCAGTTGTAGTAGAATTTAACCCATGGCAGGGTAAGAGGATAAGGTAGTTCATACCTTTGCCAAGGGTCATCATCATCATCATCAAATCTTGTTGATTGCACGGAGTTCCCTGAATCGCTTTTTGCCATCTGTCCGTATTGTCCATCGCATCCGGTAGGTTCTCTAGATTTCATATCATATTTACCCAACCCCTCCGCTCGGGCAGGATAAGACACAAGGTCAATTTTTTAAGCGGAGTTTAACAGGTTTGAGTTCAGATTTTTCCTTCTTCTAGACTAATTACCTCACCAAGGCTGAAGAACCTAGTCTGCCCTACTATTTACCCATAGCTGGAGGGTATTAGTGCTATGTGAAACGCTATCAGTCTCGTCCAGGATTTGAACTCGTGTCGCCGTGTCCATTTCCTGCAACGATAACCATTACATCACGGGCACCTCCAGCTATGGGTAGTATGGCAGGCTAGGCTCTCTAGATTGCATATTGTGTCTGTGAAGTGGAGATTTACGAAAATCCTTGCTGGTCATACAACTCTTGAGCCTCCATATTTAGGGGTCCAAAAGAGAACGTTCCTTATGTATTTGTCCTTACTTCTCCAGTTATGAAGTAAACGTAATAGTACATCTGAAGTTCGAACTACAATATCACAGTTTAGCACGTTAAACACTACACCACGGAAACACCCCTTTTCCCTCTTGTGATGGGAATTGAAAAACGTTCTGCAATTGAGAGTAAAATCACAACTGTACGTAGACATTTATTTACGTCCACGACTGCGTAAAATTGATGTGAAATTATCGATTTTAAAAGAATCGTTTGATAGTTTATTTCATTTTATTTTTTTCTCAGCGAAAAATCAAAAGGCTCCCATGAGGTTATGGTTTTCCTTGTGGGAAATGGAGACGATGTGAATCGGGTTCAAACCTGGACGTGACTGTTTGCACTTTATACTGTGCTAATACCCTTGGAAAAAGGTATAAATTTTGCATGTTTACCTCCAGCTATGGGTAAATAGTAGGGCAGGCTAGGCTCTCTAACTTTTGTTTTGGAGAAGGAAAACTCTGAATTTAAACCTGTTAAACTTAGCTTAAAAATTGACCTTGAGTCGTATCATGCTCGTGCAGAGGGGTTTAGTTAACGCATATATATACATGTGTGTGTGTGTGTGTGTGTGAGTCAGACCTGACCGATAAAATGAAGCGCAGTTTTTTCCAAGCAGCGATCGTGTTGATACTGCTATATGGATGCACCACATGGATTCTAGCTGAACCGATGGAGAAAAAACTTTGCGGCAATTACACAAGAATGCTGCGAGGAATATTGCATAAGTCCAAGAGACAGCGCCCACAAAACAGCTACTATACGGCCACCTACCACCCATCACGAAAACTATCAAAATTAGACAACCAGATACGCAGGACACTGCTGGAGAAGTAGGGACGAGCTCATAAATGATGTACTCCTGTGGACCCCTTCACATGGACGAGCAAAGGCAGCTCTGTGCCGAAACGGGATGTAGCCCTAAGGATCTGCTGAAAGCAATGGACGATAGGGAAGTGTGGCGAGAGAGGGTTAGGAATATCCGTGCTGATAGCGTGACATGATGATGATGATATATATGTATATCATGATCAAGACGTTGCCTCACCGACCTGGCACCATCTCGAATATTAATGGGCATCACACTTCTCAAATACAAGATGAACCCAGTTGTTTCAAAATGCAGAAAAGCTTATTTCTGCCTGAGAAATTTTATACTGTCGCAGTTGTTATACACGAAATGAGAGAGAGGAAAATATAGTAAAAGGTCTACATTTGTGTCATGGAAACACTAAAGGTCTCGTGCGCGCGGGACGAACGAGCAAACACCCGACTTCAATTCCTTTGCCTCTCTCACTCTCTCCTCTCCCTTGAGGGCACTGAGCTCAGCTGACCGTCACCACCTCAGAACTGAACTAATCCATTTGAAAACTCCCGACTGAATTAAAAAATGTCTTTGCTTATATAAGAAAAAGTCAGCAACCGTAGTCAAGGGTGACCCGACGGCTTTCTTTTCAATAGCTACTACACCGAAGTGTTGGGGAGGGTGCTAAATATATCTTAATTATTTCACCTGCTAATCATGATAATAACACGTGTCATTAAAAAAGTTTCAATAAACCTGACAGCTAAATCAACCGTCATCTATTTGTTTACTTATTCATTATCCGACCTTTAACCTATGATTTGAAACCTGTCAACTTAATAATCGCGCAACTTGTGCGACAATTGCGACGAAATCCACTTACTTTTAAAGTTTTCAAGCTAACTTACAATTCATTAATACTAATAAGATAATTATCTGATATAATTAAGTATCATCCTTAATCATATTACATATGGCTTGGAGCACGGCCTCGGAATCCCCAGTTTAAGGTCTACCTGACCTTGCCGGATATTCGAAATTGTTGTAAACAAGAGAAATTTCTTCAACCATCTGGTTAAAGTACTGTGATTACCTTTGCCATAAGCTTTTGCACTACATATATTTTTTTGGTTTTCTCGGTGGCATTATTGCCCTGTTCAAATAACTGGAACATGGAAGGGTGGATTTGGCATTAAATAACCCAAGAAGGTTGATAAAAAAACAATGGTTGATATGCCACAAAACCAAATCAAACCAAGTGGTAGTAATATTTAACCCATAACTGAGGAGTAAGGTGTTCATAGCTTTGCCAAGGGTATTTGCTCGAAAGTTGACGTGATAGCACCACTGGAGTTCGAACTCATATACAACGATATAAAAGTCCAACACGTTAGCTACGTATACTCTTATTTGTTTTAGCCTAAAAGAACTTTTCTTTTCTGAGTCCTTGTGATTATTTCCCGTTTCAAAAAATCAAAACCCAGTTGACTGGTCGCCATTTTGAAACTATTGAGAACCGTGTCTTCCCTTCTGTTACTAGGTCTTCTTTCTCAATAATTCTCTCTCTCTCCTTTTTCTTCTTTCTCTTTGTCTCTTTTCTCTTTCATTCAGTCTTTTCCTTTATATTTCCTTGTCTTCTTTCTCTTTAACTCCGTTTTCACTTTTCTTTCTCCTTCCTCCTCTTTCTCTTTGTCCCTTTTCTCTTTCATTCATTCATTCATTCTCTTTCTATTTCTCTGTTTTCTCCTTTACGACTTTTCCTATTATATATATATCTCCATCCTTCTTTTCGTCCACATTCTCTTCGTCTCCTTTCCTATTTTTTCAGTCTTTTCCTTTCTCTTTCTCTGTCTTCTCCTTTCACTTTAACTCTGTCTACTAATCTATCTATCTATCTATCTATCTATCTATCTATCTATCTATCTATCTATCTATCTCTTCGTCTTCTTCGTTCTCTTTTCCACTATTTCCTTCTCTTTCTTTCTGTCTCTTTTATTAACGTAGTCCTGACGAAATAACTGAAGGCAGTGTCAGTTGAAGACTTCCGGTATTGTTTCCAGGAGTGAGAAAAAGGACTTCCTCCTTATGTAGCTTAGCAAAGGAGACTATTTTGAAAGAGATAAAGTCAATTTGTAATTAAGTTGACGATAAATTTTTATAATTACTTACCTTGTACAAAGATATACGCCCATTTGCCACTATTAGATATAAAATATATAAATCGAAAATAAATAATTAGGACTGCCTTCGGCGAGAACCGAACTCACATCTTCGTCAAAGGTCAGCAGATTTTTTTCTTAATTACTTCGGGTAGGAGAATTCAAAATGGAAACATTTACATCAAAATTCTGTTCATTGATATCGTTTTCTTTTTTTTTTTTAAATTTTTATTCGTATTGTTTATTGACACGACCAAACCTGATATGAAATAAATCATTTGTAAGTATTGATAAATGCTTTCTAAAACATACTCATATAAAACTCCACAAATTTATTCTACACTTCTCAATATGTCTCTCTGTTTCTCCTACATAAACACATGCTACTTGTCAATACATTTACACACACTGTTATACGCCTGAATATCTATACACATCCAATCCCGCCCTGCCTCGCGCGCCAACTCATTTCCTGTTGTATCTCTCTGTGAAAGTCCCAGTTCTCTATCTGTCAGGCTCTTTCTTTCTTTCTTTCTTTCTTTCTTTCTTTCTTTCTTTCTACGCTCTCTCACACGCGTAAACCTACGCTTTCATTTTATATGCTCTTTTTCTCCTTCCGACTCATCGTTTTTCCTTTATCTCAATCGTTCGGTTTCTTTCTCTCATGTTTTCGCGCCCTCACACACGCACATACACAAGCACACACACATCGAGGCGCAGGTAAACACATGCATACCTATGGAAACATGAATACACACATACACATATGCTCGTGAAAACGGAAACCTTCACGCACATATATACGCTTCTTTTCTATTTGCGTTTCAAATTTTCTATTTTTCAGGTACACCTCTATCCCCTTTCCTTTCTCTATCACCCATGGTTAATAGAGAAGGAAGAAGAAGAAAGAGACGAAGAGAAAGAGAGGGAAGAGAACGGAGAAAATGAATGATGAGGAGGCGGTGAGAGGATAAAAGAGTTAGATAAAGAGAGAATAAAGAAGTGGAAAAAAGAGCGAAGAAAACAAAGAGAAAAAGAAAAAAGATAGACAGATAGATAGATAGATAAATATAAAGAGAGAAAATAGAAGACAGAATTAAAGAGAAAGAAAACAGAAATTGAAGGAAGTGAAAGAAAGAAAGAGAAACGAAACCAAAAGAAAGAAGAGGGCAGAGAGAGAGAGAGAGAGAGCATAAAAAAGATAAACTAAAGAGAAAGAAGACAGAGAAATAGAAAGGAAGCAACAGAAAGAATGAAAAAGGAAACTAAGCAAAAGAGGAGAGAGAGAGAGAGAGAGAGAGAGAGAGAGAGAGAGAGAGAGAGAGAGAGAGAGAGAGAAGTTCTCTGCTTCACACCATGTTTGGTGTTTAGTATACAACCTTCGTTTCTATTTTTTTGCTATCGTTTCGGTGCTTAAATGAAGGAACACCATGCTAGGCAATCTTCCCGCCTACAGTCACACCATTACAGTCAGTCAACATTAAATGGCACCATTGATTATTTTCCAATTTCAGCGTGATTTTATTTGAGAATCTAATTTATTGCTGTTCATAAAAGCGTGCAACCCTCAAGTTTGTCGTTTCCTGTTCAGATGATAAAAATCGCTAATTTGTATCGGATGGCAATTAAAAGCGATATCAAAAATCAAAACAAAACAAAGCAAAACAAAAAATAAGAACAAAAAAAAAAAAAAAGAGGGAAAATGAAAATTGAAACATATTCAGCCGGATGTATAGCTGCAAATGATAAAAAATAATGATAATAATGTAAAACTGAAAGAAAACAAAAAGAGAGGTAAGTACGTCGACCTTGCTAGAGAACTGAAAAAACTATGGAACATAAAGGTGATGGTGATACCAATTGTAATTGGGGCGCTCGGTACGGTCACCAAAGGACTGGTACAGGGACTGCAGAATTCGGAAATAAGAGGAAGAGTGGAGACAATCCAAACTACAGCATTGTTGGGATCGGCCAGAATACAAAGAATAGTCCTGGAGATTTGAGGAGACTTGTCGTCACTCAGTTTCCAGAGGAAAAACATCAGCCGGATGTATAGCTGCAAATGATAAAAAATAATGATAATAATGTAAAACTGAAAGAAAACAAAAAGAGAGGTAAGTACGTCGAAGAACTGATGCGAAGAACTGTCAAATGAGTAGAATAAATTACATCAAAGTTTGCACTTGTGTGAAAATCTTGAACCGTCCTTAAGAACTTGGAAAAGAGAGTAGAGGGATTGGAAATCCGAGGAAGAATCAAGGCCATACAGACCACAGCATTGTTAAAATTGGCAGGAATACTTAGAGGAGTCCTGGAAACATGAAGAGATATGATGTCACTCAAACCTCGATGAAAGATCATCAAGTAAACCTGGCGTAAAAATACTCACAAGGAGTGAAACAACAACAACAATAATAATGATAATAATAATAAGAAGAATCATTATAATGAAAATGATAACATTGGAACAGTCCAGAAAGACTTGTAAAGGAGACTGGAAGAGGTGGAAATCGTCGAAAGAATCGAGACTACAGCATTGTTGAGATCGGCCAGAATACCCAGAAGAGTCCTGGAGACCTGAGGCGACTTGCTCTCACTTAAAAGACCATCAGCTAACGCTGATGTGAAAAACATGCAATAATAATAATAATAATAATAATTCTCTGGCATTTTGAAATCCAAGCAGATCACTTAATAACGGCCAGAAGACCAGACCAAGAGATAATTACAAAAAATGAAAAGAAAAAAGAAAACCTGCCATCTAGTAAACTTTACCGTCCCGGCGGATCACAGGATAAACATTAAGGAAGATGAACACAGGAACAAGTACTTGAACCTTGCCAGAGAAATAAATATGCTGTGGAACATGAAAGTAACGGTGATACCAAATGGAATTAGTGCTTGGAATGGTCCCCAAAACCTTGGTAAGGGGATTTGCAAGATTTGGAAATCGAGACCATACAAACTATAGCATTGTAAAGATCGGCTAGAATACTGAGAATAGTTCTGGAGACCTGAGGGTACTTGTCGCTCAGATTCATGCGACAGACCAACAGCAAATTCCGGTGTGAAAAACTCGCAAGGAGTAAAATAAGCGACTATTTTTAAGGACTTTGCTTTCCTAACTGATAGAAAAAAAGCAAGAGACCTGACATACTGGTTTCGGGCAATAAAAGAGAAACACCCATAAATTGAAAAAAAAATCCCGCAGACTGTAAGAATCTGCAGTCATTTCCAAAACTAAAATTAAATAACGACATGGTTTCTTCCGGATTTCACCCTATTTGGCAGGCATTATTTTACATGAGAATAATATCAAAATAGAAAATGGATAAAATTTTGTGGCAAAAACTAAGACATTCTTCTCCCACAATACTTCCATACTTTTAAACGATTTCTTTTTCCTTTTTTCATTCAGATTTTCGAATATAGTCAAAGTTTTTAATAAAAAGAGATATGCTTGAAACCTTTGTCTCCACCACTCCAACATAGATATCTCACTCTCAGAATCTCCCCACTCCTCATATTTCTCTTATTCTCTCTGAAATTAATCTATCTCTGCTGGTCAAATCTCTGATGAAACTTGATACTCTTAACGGTGGCGTTAGCCTCTCCCTTGCCTTGGCCATCTGCCCAGATGGTTAGAGTAAAAACCAATAACCCCTGCCACCATCACTCTAAAATATATCTATATCTCCTCTTTTCTTTCCTTTTCTGTTTCTTTTCTTTAGACCCTTCCCTCCTTTTGAATTTTTATCTTTATTTTATTTTTCTATTTCTTCTATTGCTGAATTGCCCAGTCAGCTGGGGCTGTAGAATACGCTGACTGCACCTCTGCAGAGCGGTAAGACCCCCAAAACGAGTGTCCTGGATATGACACTAAACAATCTGATGGTGAGGTTCAAGCAGTGCTGGAGCTTTGGGGAATGCGGAGTACCCCTTTATTGCCATTGCTCCCAGGTCCACTCTGGCCCGGAGTGGTAGCACCTGATAGGGCCCTATCCATGGGTTAAATAGAACTAACAGCATATTTATGCTAAAATGAATTGTTTTGGGTAAACTGAATGGCTTGAAATAGAAATGTTTTTGACAATTAAACCGTACTTACATTTAAACTACGTGATTATTATAACTGTTTTTGACATTAAAACTGTATTCACAATTAACTGAATTGTTACATATAACTACTAGAATAGTTTGAAATAGAAATGTTTTTGATTAACTGTGTACTTATGCTAAACTGAATTGTTTTAAATAGAACAGATTATTCACATAAAAATGGATTTGGCGTTAAATAACCTACAAAAGGTTGATATGCCATAAAACCCAACAAACCAATCTATTGCTGAACTTTAGAAAAACTCAATTCATTCTGAATAAGTTCTTTTTTAAATAAAGAACGAAATATCATTGCTGAATTTTTTTCAGCATCAGTTTATTCCCTTTTCCACGTAATCTTATTATCTTGTCGAATTTACCAAAGTCTACCATTTCTCCATATATATATATATATATATATATATATATATATATATATAAGTAGAATGAAATAAGCAAAAGACCTCGAAATAGAATTGGAAAAAATGTGGCTTCTCAACACTAACTCAGTATCAGTAATTGTGAGAGTCATATTTATGATCAAGAGAGGGATAGATAAATACCTTAAGATAGCTGGCATTTCCCGCTAATATGAAATACAAAAGGCTGTACTTAAGAGAGTACTAAAAGAAAAGTAATTCCCTAGAGAGGCAGCAACTAACATAAACACATAGAATACATATAATCACCATCTTCTCTCAGCCTAGGTCTTGGATAAAGCCCCGATGAAGGAATTTTATAATAATGATATTGTCATTTGGTCGATTTTGCTCTTCCTGTCGAATACAAAGTAAAAATGGAAAAAAAGCGAAACTTGGATCTTGCTAGAGAGTTGAAAAAGCTGTGGAACATGAATGTGACAGTGATAATAATCATAATTGGCGTTATATATATATATATATATATATATATATATATATATATATATATATATATATATATATATACTGAGTGATAATTTTAATCATGCAAATTCTTTATACAACGCAGATAACTATGAGATGTTAATTAGATTCCACTCACTTTCCAATTATCAAGAACTACTGTTACAATGAGAACCCCAATAGTTTACTAGTCGTCTAGTGCACACACACACACACACACACACACACACACACACACACACACACATATATATATATGTGTGTGTGTGTGTGTGTTTGTGTGTGTGCGCGCGTGGGTGCATGCATGTGTATGTATGATATTTCTCAAGTTTGGTTCAATTTCATATATGCATATAAAAATGCGACGAAGTATGTGCAAATTAAAAATAGAAAATAAGTAAATAATTAAACGAAGAGAATAAAAAATTAGAAGTTGGTTTTAAAAAGGGTAAAATTATATTCGATTAGATATTAACATAAACAGATAAAGAGTGAAATAAAAACTGAATCCCGAGATGAAGGGCAAAGTAACTTGCGGAAGAAAAGTGGCAAATAAAATTAAAATTTGTTTTGATTAAAATTTAATTGAAACCGAGTAAAGTGGAAGTTTGATATAAGCTATTACAAAAAAAAAAAAAATAAATAAATAAATAAATAAAAAAAATAAAAAAAAAAAAATAAAAAAAAATAAAAGGAATAAATAAACAAAATAAAAAATAAAATCTTGAATTAATTATCAAGAAATTACTCAGAAGAAAATGAAAGAACCTATCGAACGTTTTAAAGATAGAATAAATAAAATTCAAATTAGAATAAATAAAACGATTATGAGAAAAGAAGTAAGGAAATATTTCAGAACGGAAAAGGAAAAATAAACGAATTGATTAAGAAAAAATCAAAATAAAAGCTTTATAAAATATAAATAAAATAGAAATTAAATTAACAGAAATCGATAGAAACAGAAAAAATTAGAAGTTATTTATTTTGAATTTTCGCTGCTTTTAAAAATCTAAAACGAAAACCTTTTTTTTAATTGATAAGAAAAACAATCTTAGATTTTAAATCTAATAGGCAAAATGAAATATATAAAAAAACGTGAGGGGTCTGAAAAGATCTCGATCGGACCAATAAGAGAATGATCTCGTCAGAAAACGTATAAAATATTGTCGATATTCTTCCAGCAGTAAAACGTTTCCAAAGTAAATCACCTGCTTAAAAAAAAATTCATTAATTTCTTGGTCGAGCCGATAACTTTTTAGTACACTTTCGTATGAATGAAAAAAACAAAAAACAAAAAACAAAAACAAACAAACAAACAAACAAACAAACAAACAAACAAACAAACAAACAAAAAACACACGAAAAACTTTTAGATTTAATAAAAAAGAACAAAAAAGAACAAACAAACAATAAACGACAGATTTTTACATAATTTATTTATATATAAGACTAGACGACGCGTGAATCCGTATGGGTTTCATTTTAACTACTGTCAATGATGGTATCGATATTTTGGAAGCAGTAAGGGAATCAAATTGGCATTATATATTTCTATTACATCGAGAATTTAGATAATTAGAAATTGATAATTAGTACAACGCAGACCACGCAGAATTATAATTGAGCAACAAATTGAAGAGGAAGCTGCTTTATTCTCCATGTAAAAGAATTTTAAGTGTATAGGTCTAATAAAAATGTTGCTATGAAATGCCGTTTTTGCTGAGCTACACTTACATACGTGAGTATTAAAGAATTTGACATTGATCCAAGTTTGGACCTCTTAATATATAGATACACACATACTGAACATTTTCGTAATATATAGAAGTAATTAAATAAATGGGAACAGATTATTATTTTATTTATTTTTACATAGAAGATTCTAAAAGCTATACACTTAAGTTTTCTTCAAAAAATCATGTTATGTTAAAAATGAGAAAAAAAACAAACAAAAAACGATGAAAATAAAAATATAAAATTCTAATGAATTAATCAATGCATAGTGTCCCAAAAGTCACGTAAGACTATCACGGTCTCCTTATTTGATGACTGCTGGCGTATATCGTGTATATATTAACGAAATTCAGACGAACTGACAGCTTATTGGACACATTTGAACAGGAATTCAAGTGTTACTACTCGAGATATTAACAGCGGTTATTAAAAGCAATGTTAAAACGATCGTCTTAATGAAGCTAAAAATCGTGCTAACTTGATTGCATTACTTTTCACACGAAACTAATTTCATCTCCATCTTGGCTTAGAAAAGTAAATGATTGCAATCATAGTTCTCAATAATTACTATTTAATAATTATCTCCCTTTCAGAAATAATTCTGAACAAGGAGAGGAAGAAATAAAGATTACATATTATTATTTAGTTTCAAACTGGATAGCTTTATTCAGGAAGAGCATTTTAACGCGATCCTACAAAAAAGGAATGAGCAAAAACACCCCCTCACCCCCCAAAAAAAACAAACAAAAAGAAAAAGTAAAGAACAAAAACAACCCCTAAAAAAAAAAAAAAAAAAAACAAACACCACCCCCCAACACAAAAAAAAAAGCAAAAGCCAAAAGCAAAAAAAAAAAAAAAAATGTAAGGAACTAAAAAAGTAAAGACCCCCTCCAAAAAAAACAAAACAAAAAAAACGCAAAGCAAAAAGGAAAAAAAAAGTAAAGAACAAAAAAAATCCCCTCAAATACAACAAAAAAGCCCTAAATAAAAGAAGCAGAAAAAGGAATAAAGAAGGCCCTCCCCAGAAAAAAAAAAGAATAAAGAAAAAAAAAAAAAAGAAAAAAAAAAGAACAATTATAAGACCACCCAGAATAGAAAAAAAAAACCCAACAAACTTTTAAAAACTTCTAAAAACAAAAAAAACAAAACAAAAACAACGAACCAACATATAAACATATTTCCGATATACAAAGAAAAATTAGATGATTGTAATATTCATTACTCATTGGGAAGAGCTTGTTGAATGGTCAAACTACTTGATGTAACGCAACAAAATTTGCTATGCAAACTTTCAGGGCTAAGGAGACGGTTTTAACGTAAAAATGTTTCTTCTTGGAGGAAGGATGGTTGGTTGGATTTTTATGGCATATCAACCCTTGTTACACACACACACACACACACACACACACACACATATATATATATATGTATACTAGATATATATTATTTGTCAACAATTCATTAGTAGATAACATTTTTAAACAAGCTAGAGCTCATTTGTTTGCACACAGTTAAATGATTTCAAGTAATGCTACGTAACACTAACAATTTAATTAAACATCATTCATTTCCGACACCTAGCTACTTCATCTCTGGGCAATATTTTCTGGAGACATTCACGCTTCTCCCCGAAACAACCAGAACCACAAACTTACCATGACTACAATCGTTTCTGTCCTCAAACAGCAAACACGACTTTTGCTACACTATAGCGAACGTATCTCCCTCAACACATTCAACCATGCCTTAACCTAACGACGCACTTTTCGCTCAGGCATTTAGCTGCTAAAATGCTTTCTCAACCCAATCATAACTTCATTTCATTTCCTTCTTTACTTACTACGAGACTTGCAGCATAAACGTAAACCCTTTATTCCATGCTGCCATTAAAAACCTTCATGTAAAACCTAACGGCATCTGCTTAATTTCTTCATCCTCCTTTATTTTCCAACAACAATTAGCGAGGGAATAACAACACGCGCAAGAATACATTTCTTCGCTAAAAATAATAACAACAAATTTCTCGCTAAAATTGCTATCTGACACCAATAGATTGCCGTTAAATGGTTTCAAACTTCGCTACGTAACACTAACATTTCAATTTAACAACAGTCATTTGCATGCACACAGTTAAATGGCGGAACATGTCTATTTGATCGATAGATGGGACCCTAACAGGTACTACCCCTCCGAGTTAGAGTAGACCTGGGAGCAGAGGCAATGAAGGGATACTCCACATCCTTAAGAGCTTGTTAAGGTTGATAAAATGGCGATTGACGAGTGTTCTAAAAGTAGAAAAATGTAGACACACTGACGCCAAGATTCAAAATTGGGCGGCAAAAATAAGAACCGTTCCTTTTGGAAGGAGGAGATGAAGAGAAGGAGTAGGAGTTAGGGATAGTAGTTTTGTAGCAGGTCCCAGAAGGAAGACTCGAGGAAGAAGTCAGTTGACTACTACAGTCCACGAGGGACAAGCGAGTGGACGACTAGAATCCACGGTGAACATAACTTAGCAATTTCCGCTCCTGTATCCACAAAAATTAAAAGGTTACAGCAAAGCTTAATTAAAACTTGATGTAAAAGCCTGATTTTATCTCACCAAAATAAAACATCATTGAATCGAAGTTTTGTGTTTTCTTCAATAATTTCAAGATCGAAGAAATACAACTGTGGTGACCTCGACAAACGAACAGGATGCAACCTCATATACAGAATATATTTATATATATATATATATAAAGGATAAATGGAGCAGACAGGAGAGGAAACGACTCATCAAGTCAATATTAAAGCACCAGAATTCATGTAAACTGCTGTAAATGGATGATTTACGATACTAAAAGCCCAGTTTCGCTTGCGAAATGTGACGGCATCGAAAACGAAGTTTTATGCAGTAGTATCATCGTTACCAGCTGAAGAAGTGGGTAAACTACCGAATGATACCCTTGCATCACAAGACTACAAGGAATTAAAACGAACTCTTATAGAAGCTCACGAACGAACAAAACCGGAGCTACAACTATTTCAGGGCGACCGTCGGCATATCTACGCGAAATGCTATCCGTGGCTGAACAGATTGGAATTAGCGATGACATTGTGAGACACAAATTCCTGCAGGCATTACCGTTAACAATATCTCCAGTAATAGCCTCGCAAAAAGATTTAAACCATACCCAACATGGCGGGTTAGCAGATGAGCTGATGCCATTTCTGAATAACAATAAGGCATTCGTTGTTCAGCGGCCCTTGTCTACTTAGAATAACTCACAAACGAATTATAAAGGAAAGTACAGCCTAGACATTTCAGTGCCATTAGGTGTCAGGCCGTATCGGAGTAACCAACGGACAAAAATTTGCAGAGCTCATATTTATTTCGCCAATGAAGCAAGAACATGTAAATCTTGGTGTAAATGGCCCAAAAAGAACAGTTTACAGGTGCTGCCTAGTTCCCGACCAGCAACACTTACTGAAAGTGATTCGGAAAACTAATAGGACGAACAAGTTCAGTCCCACAAGGTTCTCCGCGGTTAGAAATTAACGCAAAATTAGGAGCTACCAAATTGAAATTTATTGTAGATACTGGCGCAAGTATCTCAGTATTACCAACTTTTGCAGTAAATGGTATTACATTAAATCCGACTCCCATATCACTCTCCACTGCAAAGGGGGAGAAAATGAAATGCTACGGACAATCGAGTTTGGAAATTGGGATACCCAGTTTAAGGAGATCTTTTACCTGGACATTCGTGATCGCTGATATCACCAACCCACTCATTGGACTGGATTTCCTCAACAACTTTGGTCTAATTGTTGACTGCAGTAACAAAACGATCCGACAACAACCCAGAGAAAGAGTTTTAAAATATCTGCATCACCGGTGAATTTAGTTGTAAATAAAACGGAGCTCCCGTCATTTGTACGGAACGTGATTAACGAAAAATATCGAGACCTAATCACACCACACAAGAACAGTAACAAAAAATATTGCGGCGTCTACCACAGAAGTGACACAGGAAGCAATACGCCAGTATTCGAAAAACCCAGGCGGCTTAATGTAGAAAAACTGGAAGCCACGTGTAGTGAATTTAAAACCCTGCAAAGAGACGGATTGATCTCCCTTTCCAAAAGTAAGTGGTCTAGCCCACTGCATATAGTAACTAAACAAAACGGAGGATTTTTCTGAAAACTTTTTCTGAAAAACTAGCGAACAAACGACGATTCTCCAAAACCGATTTAATTTCAGCCTACCACCAAATTAAAATGCATCCGATGTAGGAAAAACTGCCCTAACCACACCATTCGGACTTTATGAATATAATTATATGCCGTTTGGGTTAAAAAATGCGTCAGCTACATTTCAACGGTATATGGACAAAACTTTTGAAGATATTGATTGTGTTTTTATATATATTGATGACATTTTAATTTTCAGCAATGATGAGATTTCTCTAAAAAAAGACATTGAAACTGTTTTTAGTATTTTAAATGAGCACAATTTAAAAATTTCAGCCACAAAATCTGTTTTCTATGTGACTTCCCTAGATTTCTTAGGCTTTCATATTTGGGTAGATGGCATTAAACCTCCAATCAGTAAAATAGAAGAGTTAAAATCTTTTCCTTGCCCTAAGGACGCAAAAGGGTTACGCAGATTTCTTGGAATGGTAGGATTTTATAGAAAATTAATACCAAAATTTTCAGAGATAGTTTTACCCTTATATGAGAGAATGAGGTTATCCCCTAAAGGCTCGTTCACATTAGATGAATCTGAACGACAATCTTTCAATTCAATAATTAAGGAACTTAATGATACATCCTCATTAGCTCACACTGAACCTAACTGTACAAATTATCAGTTAGTCACCGACAGTGGTAATTATGCTGTCGGTGCGGCATTGCACCAAATTGTGGAAGGAAATCCAGTACCGATCGGATTTTTCTCTAAAAATTTAAAACAAACTCAAATGAGAGTAGGCAACCGTAGTCGAGGGCGACCCGAATAGCTACTACATCCAGGTGCAAGAGAAAACACTACTCCTTTCCCTGGATTGTCCCACTTTACCCTTGATACGTACCTTATAATACTGAGTGTTTAGCAAGGATGTATCAAGTACCATTTTGGTATGACTCGACCTGGGATGGAACCCCGGTCTATCGGTCAATCGGCGAACACTATAATCAAGTTATGCTGATCACAAAGAGTTTTCTGAATCTCTCTCGCTATCCGTCTCAATCGTCCATCATTCATGGCAGGTCTTCTTGACTGCATTCCGAGTCCGCTCAGAGATGATATATGAAAGTCTTTGCTGGTCGGCCAATGTAGACGCGTCCATGTGTAGATGTCTATTTGAGATCAACGCTTATGAATTCATTTTTACTTCAGCAACTGTTCCCAGCATGTCTTCTTCGTCTTACTTAGTTTGTTCGATGGGAGGCAAGTGTCCGTACAATAGCTATTATGTGGGGTGTTGCTTCCTAAATACATTCAAAACAGCACGCAGCATTCTCGCGTAGTTTCCATCTACTTTTCCTTCATTCGTTTCGTAAGCGTCCATGTAGTTCATCCACACAGTAGTACTGACATCGTCACAGAAATCTCGCTGGTTTTAATCTGTGAGAATCTGATTCCCGTATGATCGATAACTGGTCAAAAGCAGTCCGCGCCTCCCTTTAACGTGCGTTGTCATTGTTATATATAAATATGAAGAGACTGATATATATATATATATATATATATATATATATATATATATATATCAGTCAATTTCCCCAGGTTCACATATATCTGATCCTGTCTCTTGGTATATATATATATATATATATATATGATAATGTGACATGAATAAAGAGTACGATTTATAGGATTGCTTATTTTATGATATGGAAAACAGATTACCTATATATATATACCATATCATTTAAACCTGCAAATAGACTAAAAAATATGATCCAAATAGAGTGCTCAATGCACAGCTAATTAATATACATTGAAACATATATAACAATTCACACACAGAGCAAAAAATATCATTAAGATGGAAAATTTTAAGACGATATATATATATATATATATATATATATATATATATATATATATATATATATTTAATTATATATATGTATATTTGAATTATAATCTTTAAAGTACTTTACTTAAGGTGAAGTGTATTCCTCGATGTTAAGGGTCAAAAAGAGACATATTTCTGTTCAAATCCCACCTGAAGAACTACTTAATTAGCTGGTGAAATGAATTTATAATGATTATATCTATTGGATTTTCTTGATATTAATTATATATATATATGTATGTGTGTGTGTGTGTGTGTGGCTAGATGAGCGCGTGTGTGGTAAATATCCATATATATCATTTCGATATCAAAATGCATATAATGTACAATGTTAAGTGTATAAAAAAAATCTTAAAAACAAAAATGATCTTGAATTCAAATAAAATCAATTTAGATTTATTGAAGATCATGTATTATCCTATTTACCAACCCCTCCGCTCGGGCAGGATATGACACAAGGTCAATTTTTAAGCGGAGTGAAGATCATGTATTATGGTCTATAGTTTATAGTCAAGTCTATTAAATAAGTTAAAAGAAACCTTTTAACGTGAATGTAAAATTTTACATAAAATGAATTACTATTGCTTTGCTTTCATTTTTTGCGATTTCAGTTATCCGTATTTCACTTCAGAAATAAACCTTTCATAGGTTTTACTTAATTAGGATCTCAAAGTGCAAAAATAGTGATACTGGCAATTCAGATATGCAAAAAATAAAGATGGCTTTTTATAACCTTAACATTGCATATTACATGCATTTTGATATCGATATATATCACTAACTCTTGCACCAGCGCGAGTTTACACACCGATACACTCACATATACATAAGCGTTCAGATACATACATATACACACGCAAGCATATTGGCAATATGTTTTTACATTATAAAATGGTCAATCCCATGGATTTTTCTCTTGTATTCATACCACATCATTATATATATATATATATAACTCTAAATAGCAAGCCTCTAAAATCAGTAGACAAGTTCACACAGCTCGGCAGTAATAACTTATCTACTGCAAGTGTGGTTAACATATGCTTTGCGAAAGCGTAGACTTCTTTCCATAGATTGTCGATCGTATACAAGTTTGATCTATCCGATTAACTAAAGCGGGATTTCTTCCAAGGGCTGTAGAATACACCGACTACATTTCTGCAGAGGGATAAGACCCCCATCAACGTGTGTTGCAGAGTACCTCTTTGTTGCCATCACCCCCATGTCTGCTCTGAGCCGGAGTGGTAGCATCTGAAAGGTTCCTATCTTCGGGTCAAATATAAATGACTCATACAAAATTGAATTATTTGAAATAGAACTGTTTGATCTTTTAATAGTGAGTAAACAAATGACCAATGTTTAATCGAATTTTTAGTGATACATAGCAATACTTGGAACTAATTAACTTGTTGAATTATTATAAATTGAATTGTTTGAAACTTTTTTTATCATTTAACTGTGTGTAAACAAATGAATGATGTTCAATCAAATTATTTATGATACATTGCCATACTTGGAACCACTTCACTGTGTGCAAACAAATGATTAATATTGAATAAAATTAGTCGTGTTAGATAGCCATAATTAAAACCATTTAATTGTGTAGACACAATAGTAATACTCGTGTACAAACAAATTTGTTTTCACTCATTTGAAAATTAAATTACCGACAAACGAATCTCTCATATATCATGTATATCTATTCAAATGTGTGCAAACAAATGACTGATGTTAAATTGTTACTGTTACATAGCAATACTTGAAACGATTTAACTACGTGCAAAAGAAATGACCCCAGTCTCGTTAAAAAATATATCAACAAAATGTTTACAAATCATATATTTAATGTAAATGTAAAAACAGGATTTGGCATTAAATAACCAACAATGGTTGATATGCCATGAAACCAAACCAAACCATTCTGTGGGTTTGTCAGTTTTACTGTATGGATGCACCACATAGACTCTAACAAAATGCACTGAGACAAAGCAAAAAGGGAACACAAGAAACCTATGAGCTATTTTAAACAAATCCAGGAAGCAACAGCTCTCAAAACAACGGATGCATTGCCACTTACCTCCCACCTTAGAACATCCAAGATGAACAAAACATACGGTACACTGTTGGAGAAACAAGAAAGAACTCATAAGTGACATTCTTTAGTCGAACCTTACACATGGACGTTCCAGTGTTGACCGACCAGCAAGAACTTACATCGGCTCTGTGCGGACATAGGATCTAGTTTGAAATACCTGCCGGGAGCGATCTATGATAGGGACACACACACACACACACACACACACACACACACACACACACACACACACACACACACACATATATATATATATATATATATATATATATATATTATAACAGTGTTAGTTATCACTATTACACTTCGTGGGTTTGTGGCGAATTAAATGCGATATAATTTGGAGAGTGCTCAATATCTGTGATAGAGCTATTATATAATAGTAATAAGAAAATATATATTAGTTTTTATATATATATATTTAATAGCATGGAAGCTTGTCTGTGATCTCAGGTTTCATGACGTTTTATAAACGACAATCATCCGGCAGAGAATGAAAGATAATGATGAAATCGAAAAAATCGAAAAATACAGTCAAAAGAACATTAGAATTGTGTACAACTCTTTAAGCGTGCGTATATGTGCGTGTGTGTTTGTGTTGGTTATGTTTGCATATTATTGTGTGTGTACGTATTAGGAATGTTTTGTATGTGTGTGTATGATCATACATGTGCTGCACGATAAATTTGAGGTTGTCTCCAGGATGTATGAGACACGTGTAGCCAAAGTCGCGACAGATTTACCGAGAAAAATTTATTTGTTTCTTTATATATTCGTGTGTGTGTGTGTGTGTGTGTGTGTGTGTGTGTGTGAGAGAGAGAGAGAGAGAGAGAGAGAGGTGATGATTTTAACTAAGGAACAAAATATCATCATTGCATTAAGAAGAAAATAAAGTTTTAATTTGTAAGCATAATTGCCGAAATCGTATGGCGGGCCAGAATCGCAATAAATATCATGGTGATAAGATATGTTATATTGTAATAGACTATGGAGTATGATGCAATTTTTGTATTTTACGCTGAAATATTATTTGTGTTAGAGTGCCATAATTATTAGTATTAGTCATGATGTGTTAATGATATATTTCGTATACATCATTGTAATCCATGATTGCATATACGTAAGGAATATAGTGATTATATTATGTTATGACGTTGCAAAAATTGTATTAGCTATGTCGTTTTTTTTGTTCTTTTTTATAGGATTTTTTGTTTGTTATTTTTTCATTCTTATACTCAACAATTTTTTCTTGCTACTTGTACTATGTAACTTGTGAATTGTGATGATTTTAGCTAACGAGCAAATAATCATCATTACATAATTAAGGAAATGAATATATGATTTGACGGGTAAGCATGTTAGGTTACACGGTGGCATCAAGTGTCCTAGGATCGAAACCGGACCATTGACGAACGCTCTACTCATTAGGCCAATAGCACGGTTAAATAGTTCAATTTTATTCTTTTAATATCGTATATAATTCATAAATTAAACTTTATCATAGATATGCGTATACAAGAAATAACGCTGTATATATAATGTTCGTTACTATCTGATATTTTATGCAACTGCTAGGGTTTTGGAACATATACTCTTCCATAGATAAGGTGGGATTATTGTCTTAGACGAAATAATTTACTAAGCCTTTTTGCTAAGATGTAGCACAAAGCCGTAGGAATGGGGAACCCAATGAGACTTGAAATCACTCGTGAAGATTTGGTAGTCAAGCTTGCTAACCTTTATACCATCCGAGGTGCTCTACTGTCTTAGACATAGACGTGTCCTGTAGCCTATTAAGTTGTTAGACGGCCATGTTGTTGTTCCTCTTCATAAATCTCTCAAATCAATTGGGTATATGTTTAGCAGTATCAATCTTCTCTCAAAGTAACAGATGACAGATTTCATAAAGTTACATGGTACGAGTAGCAAGGGAAAACTGTTGAACATAAGAATGGAAAAATAGCAAACAAAAAATCCTATAAAAAAAGAAAAAAAAACGATTAAAATGAGTAAATTTGTGTAAATAAAAATGAAATCTACAAATTTATACTAGGTTTACTGTTGTGGATAAGAGGTTTTGATTTCTTTGTATAATGGCATATTAGCCTTTGTGGGTTATTTGATGTCAAAGCCATCTTTGTAGAAAAACAAGAGTGGTGCTAATTAACCCATAGCTGGGGAAATAAAGGGGTTTCTATTTTTTCAAAGTTATTAAGTCAGAGAGTGAATATGATAGTACGATTGGAGTTCGATCTCGCTTACTTTGTGGCCACAATTCAACACGTGAGTTATTACGTCTGGTTGGGAAAGTTTCGAGTTAAGGATTTCGGTTACTGATTTTCTGGTGAAAATTAGAGAACATAATCTTTATCATGCGCCACTGTGTGTCATATTAAGACCAAATTAGTAAAGAAAATATACAAATATATATATGATTCTGAATGGCTTATTTCATAGCAGAAAACAACTTTCCCATAATTACCTTACTTGCCAAAGCAGTTGAAGTAAAGAAAGTTGTCAGTTTCCTTGTCAATGTTGACAACATTCGATGCGGAAGTTTACTTATACTTTTTACGAATAAGTCAGTAGACATTAATAATGACCAAAACACAGGAGCGTAAACATTTTCGTAAACTTAGAGTCAAGTCATATGAAAAGCACCGATTCACGTTAGATCCCTGAAGTTAAGCAGCGGTAGGCCAGTTCAGTAATTACATGGGGGACCATTTAGGAACAGCAGGTGCTTTAAGCAACCTGAGGTCAGTGTGTTAGACTGAGCAAAACAATACATATTCCAAGTAGTTCGTGGAATTGATCAATCAGTTTTTTAGAAAGTTATTTAGTATTTTCGTGTCTCACCGGACATTTTACGTCTTTCTTGAAATCACTCAGCCAGGAAATAAAATTTTCATTTTCTATTAAGGTTTCCTTACTTGAAGGAAACCCTGTCACAAATTTAGTTTCTTGAGCATTTGAATTGTACTGTGTATTCAAATTCTATTTAATTATTTCCAAAAGACGAAAGAAAAGATGAGAAATGTATACACCCAAGTTGGATTATATTTATAAGCCTGTTCTGGTACTAACAATGCACCCAGTTTAGCCGTGAATATTAATGAATAAATAAGCTTATATCTATCTATCTGTTGTATAGTCATCTTCTGATTCATTCAGCATCACAACGACACAATACCAAAGACAGACGCATGAAGGAAAACGCAAGAAGACTTCTTTAGAAAAATATTCACCTCTCTCTTTATTGCAAGGGTTCGAAAGGGTTGTTCAAGGTTTGCATGTGAGAGGGTGCTGGAGACCGAACATAAACTTCATATTTTGACCCCACTGTTATGACCGTCACGTTGTGTCTTTCTTGTTCTCTTAGATGCTCAACCAGGGGTCTTGGGGTCCACTCCATCGGGGCTTTTCCGAGGGCCCCCTCGGTCGGGTGTGGCTTTCCCTACCACATCTGGTCTCTAGGTGTCTGGAATTCTGCTGGCAACTGCTTTGGCACCCAACTCAACTCAATTATATAATAATTCAACGCCCACACGATCGCTCACTGGATCTTTGAAATCGAATGTTTAATCGTCATCAAGCGGAAATAACTGTCATGCAGTTCAGAGGTTACTCTCTTCCAGTGCATCACTGTAGTGGCACAATGGGACCTTCACCTTGTCCCATATCATAAGCCTTAATCTGCCCACGTGATCTCTTTCGATTACCGGCCATTGGAATGTGTCACTTCCTTCCGGTGTATCACCTTGGAATAGCATTTTTGGGCCGAGTCGAAGATCAAAATATAACATATCTATCTATATGTATATTGGAAGTAAACAATGAATTGTAATCCGACAATATATAGAGAAAAATTGATAACAAGGTAATCCAAGTGGAAGGAGAGATTTTTTGAGAAGTCGACAGTATAGCGTTTCGGTTCTACTGAAGCATCATCATGACCATGAGGGGTGATATTAGCGATGTTAAATCAACGACGGTTGAATAAAAAAAACATCCATCGTTGACTTAACATTACTAATAAATCTTTCCTTCTACTTGGATTACCTTGTTATCAAATTTTCTCTAAATATATGTATATTGCAAGTGACCCTTCGAGTAGGGATCTCTTAACAGGATATACCAGCTAGTAAACAAAAGAACAGAGGAAGCATGTTTGGTGGATTGACAACCGGACGGACAACCAGAATGCGTAGGGGTTATGAAATTATATATACACAGGTAACCACGGCCAGTCACGGTCAGTCAGTCGGTCGGGTAGGGAAGAGGTTCGGAGTGCAGCTGGCGAGTGCTCAGAAGGGAGGGGACAGGTAGCCCCGGCGGACTCCAGTTGAGAACCTCCCGTCAAAAAGCAAAGACGGAAGATCATGAATATGGAATCAAAACGTGAGTTAAGAAAAGGTCAATGTAGCAGTCCTCCACCGGTCTGTGTCCGCGTCCCTCATCTGTGTCTCTCTCTCACACTCACAGTCCATTGCGACACTTCGAGAGAGTAATATATATATATATATATATATGAATATTTGTAAAGAATGTGTTAAAGTCTTATGATACCTTCATTATGGTCATTTACTCACCACGACTATATAACGAATATATCAATGCCTACGGCTTTATATATATATATATATATATATATAATAAACCATCCAAGTAAGACACACAGGACATTAGGGCAACAGGACGATCTCATACGCGACGTTCTCCCATGGACTCCTACACATGGACGCTTCAGTGTGAGCGGACCAGCAAAGACGCATATCAGCTTTCCGAGGACCTTGGATATAGTTTGGAGGACCTGCCAAGAGCGCTGGATGAGAGAGAGAGAGAGAGAGAGAGAGAGAGAGAGAGAGTCAGGAAACTCCATGTTGTCAACGTAACTTGAAGATAATATATATATATATATATATATATTAAATCCATCTCCACATGCCGGATGCGATACATGGTCAATTTTTAAGGTTTTAAACTTACAGGTTTGAATTGAGAGTTTTTTTTCTCCATGACAGGTTACCAAATCAAGGTTTAAGAATTCAGTCTGCTCTCGCTGGAGGCGAAATGGCCAAGAGCATTATAACTATTACACTCTAGGTACCTCCCTAAATATATATATATATATATATATATAGAGAGAGAGAGATAGAGAGAGAGAGAGCGAAAGAGAGGGTGGGGTTTGAAATTAAATCTGATTGTATTAGAAAGACGAAAACAGTTTTGAAAATTAGATTCATATTCATATACATGACTCTTAGACACTAGTGTTATATATATATATATATATATATATATATATATGTGTGTGTGTGTGTGTGTGTGTGTGTATATATATATATCCAAAGATATATATATATATTTATTATCTAAAGATAATTATGCGTAAAATTTATCCAAGTATTCACTTTAAAAAAAAATGCTGGATGTACTTATTTATGAGCGATTGTAACGAAAAATGCCAAGAGACTCGATTCTATTCTCATCACAAGTCACGTCTTTCTTGCCTTTATCAAGACTGTTTTTTCTAAAGCAGAAATAGATTTCTTCTCTTTCACAAAGTTGTCACTGGCCGAGTCGACTGGGGCTGTAAAGTACCGACTGCATCTCTGCAGAGGGGTAAGACTTCCCCACGAATGTCCAGGTAATGACATAAAACAATCTGATGGTGAGGTTTATGCGGAGCATCCTTTCATTGCAATCACTCCCAGGTCTGCTATAGCCCGAATAGCCTGATAGGGTCCTATCTATGGTTCAATGGGTAGAGTGTTCGCCAATGGTCCGGGAGACTTGGGTTCAATCCCAGGTCGCGTCATACCAAGGACTTTAAAAATGGTACTTGATACTTTCTTGCTTAACACTCAGCAGTATAAGGTACGTATCAAGGGTAAAGTGGAGCAACCCATGGAAAGGAGTAGCACCCACCTCTACACGTCGGTGTAGTAGCTATTGAAAAGGGAGCCTTCTGGTTGCCCTCGTCAACGGTCGCCAACATTACTTTTACTTATTCTAAACTGAGTTGTTAGAAATATAACTGTTTGATCATTTAACTGTGTGTAAACAAATGACTGATGTTTAATTGAATTGTTAGCGATACAAAGCAATAATTAAAAACATTAAACTGTGTGCAAACATAATTAATAGTAAAAAGAGTTACTTGTATTTGATAGAAATAAGTGAAACGATTATATGTGTACAAAAAGTGATCTCAGGCTCATTTAAAAATGTTATCTACAAAATGTGTTTAGAAATCATATAATACATATGTACAAAAAGGTTTTGTCGTTAAATAACCTATAATGTTTGATATGCCATAAACCCAAACCAAACCAAACCAAAAACCAAACCAAGTCCTCTCGATGTTCTCTGTATGTATATACCCAACCCTTTAACCACCGACAGAATAGCTTCTTTGAATTCAGCGTTTTCCTTTTCTTATACTGGTTGCCGTACCAAGGCTAAAGAATCCAGTCAGCCCCAAGTAGCTCTGGCTTTTATCTACATCTGGGACGCAGTCTATTGGTTGCGAAGGGAATTTGTATATGCCTTTTTCAAAGAGAGTATTTGCTTAACGCGGACGTGAGATTGAGCCTACCACTATTGCTTCCACACTGATATTGTATTATTTTATGAAACATATTTATGTTTATAATTAATAATCTAAATGCCGTTCTTTAAAAATAACCTGAGCAGGAAGAAAAAAACTGAATGTAGAGATATGCCAAAGAAATAAAAATGGAGAAAAGTAGGAGCGAAAATATTTACAAAAATCGTTAATTTCTTAAGAACGAAATACATGTGAATGGTACGCAATTAAACAGCTATAACAAAAACCTTAATCGAATTAATAAAAAACCGTTAAAAAAGTGAACTAAAATGTAAAAGAATCAGGGAATAAAAAACAAAAAACAAAAAAAAAAACAACAACACAAAAACAAACAAGCAAACAAAGAAACAAAAAAACAAAACAAAAACAAAACCAAACTAAAAATGCAATGAAAACAAAATTTAGCAAATAATTAAAATAAAGATAATTGTTACGTCTCTGCGATAGTGTAATTAAAAACAAGTGTCATATCGTATTTTTTTTCGAGGGAGAGAAAAGTGGAGAAGTAGGAGCAGATGAAACTAGAGAGAGAGAGAGAGAGAGAGAGAGAGAGAGAGAGAGAGAGAGAGAGAGACAGAGACAGAGAGAGACAGAGACAGAGAGAGAGAGAGACAGACAGACAGACAAACAGACAGACAGAGACAGAGAGATGGTTGGGGGAGAGAAAGAGATAGAAAGAAGAAGAAGAAGAGTGAAGTTGGGGAAGAAGAAATTGAAAATAGACAAATACGGAGAGTGAGAGGGAGAAAACAAAAACTAAACGAGAATGAGAGAGAAAGAGTGAGACAGTGAAATGGGAAGATAAATCGAGAGTGAGAGAGAAAGAGAGAGAGAGAGAGAGAGAGAGAAGGAGGGAGGGAGAGAAAAAGAAGAGTAAGTGACAGAGCGAAGAGATAGACAAATTTGAGAGTAAAGAAATTGGGAAGAGAATGAAAAGAAACAGAGACGTGAAGAGAAAGTAAGTTGAGAGAGAGAGAGAGAGAGAGAGAGAGAGAGAGAGAGAGAGAGAGAGAGAGAGGAGGGGGGAGAATGAGTGAAAAAAAGGGAAAGAAAGAGTTTGGAGGAAGAGTCTGGGAGAGCGAATAGAGCGAATGAAGAGAGAGGAAAGTGAGAAAGGTAAGAGAAATGAAGAGAGAGAAGGAAAAAGTGTGTGTGTGTGTGTGGAGGGGAGAGCGATTGAATTCGTTTTATTTAATCAGGTATTTATTTGTTATTAATTTGCCGAGTTTTCGTTTTCATTTTTTTTTTCTTCTTATTTCAATCTTCATTTAATTCGTCAGGAGGTTTTCCTGTTAGCGTGTGCAAGTAACAAGAGGTGACCCGATGATTATTGCATGTGTAGGCTGCAAAAATCGACACCTGCGGCTGAGAAAAAAGATAGAATTAACAACACTCGCTTCAATATTGAATTAATCAGATTAAAAAATTTAAATTGAGGAGTCAGGTTCGTGAAGATGATCATTTACTTTAAGAATTGGTATTTCTCACACGCTAATTTTTGACATCGACGCCACTACTACTGCCACCTTCGTAACTAATTCTGTCTCCTGCCACTACCGCAATTATTATCATTATTATTATTATTATTATTATTATTATTATTATTATTATTATTATTATCTTCTGGTATGAAGGCTTGAATTTTGTTATCAAATCTCGTTTTTATTGAAAATTTTTCCATATCTTGTAGCAGCAATAATTGTTCATGTTGTTAATCTCAACAGCCTTGTATCTCACTACATTCTTTTTAGCTTCTCCTACTCTTTCCCCTCTTCTTCATCATTTTCTCAGTCACCACATAATCGTCTGCTTCTTTCAATTTTCTACTACTTCCTCTTCCTACTTGTTTTTTCCGATATATATATATATATATATATATATATATATATATATATATATATATATATATCATGAATAAGTTCAGCATAGTTTAAAACCCTCCTGTTCGGAAAGCAGCTTTCTTTTGAATAAAACGAATCCCCAGTCTCTCCATTACTATCTTCATCCTTCTTGACTTCCCTCTCTCTCTCTCTATTCTCACAGACCTCTCTTAGTTCTCATATATATATATATATATATATATATGTGTGTGTGTGTGTAGAGAGAGAGAGAGAGAGAGAGAGAAAGAGAGAGAGGCCAGAAAGGGTGAAGATAGCGAAGGAGTAAGTGGGAGTTAAAAGAGCGGTTAGATTCTTTTTATTAAAAAGAAACCAGCTTTTTGAACATAAGGGCTTTAAACTATGCCGCACTTATTTATAGGCTATATATATATATATATATATATATATATATATATATATATATATATATATATACGTAAATACAGCCCTAGCAACTTTTATAAAAAGTTAATTTTCTTCTAAATCAAAGATTGTGGGATTTATTATTTTTTACTAGAACATTATCATATCAAAATGGATATAATTTCGTATTGTTTATAACCAAACTCTACAGCATCGGAACTCTGTAACCAAAAATAATACATATAAACATACGTACGTAAATTTACTCACAAACTTACGCGGTGGTTTTAGATTTCGCTCCTGTCTCTGACATTACTGTTTGAATTAAAAATGTCGGTATTTCGAATGCCATTTTCAAATCTCCGTTTTTTCCAATTGAAAATATGTCAGCACACAATCTAAGAATGTCACTTAGTGTATAATTTGATTGGAAATAGGAAGTTCCAAACGAAATAAAAAGTCTCTCTCTCTCTCTCCCTCTCTCTCTCTCCATATATATATACTGTTTATTTGTTATATTTTATTGCATATCAACCTTTGTAGGTTATTTAATGTCAAATCCATTTTTATACAAGTGAACAATTTCAAACAATTCAGTTTAGCATAAGTATACACTTTCTTTGTTTTATGGGATATCAACTCTTTTTAGGTTATTTAATGCCAAAGCCACTCTCCTAGAAGAACAGTAGTGGTACTATTTAACCCATAGCTGGGAGGATAAGGGGGTTCATACCTTTCCCAAGGGTATTTGCCCGAAAGTGAACGTAATAGCGCGACTGGAGTACGAACTCGCGTACTACGATTCCGCTGTCCATCGCTTTAACCATTACACCACGAGGACACCCCATAAGTATACAGTTTAATTATCAAAAACATTTCTATTTCAAGCTATTCAGTTTAGTCAAGCAGTTCTAATTCAAACAAATCAGTTTACTATAAGTATAGTTTTTGTTTACACATAAGTAAATTTTAAAACAGTTCTATATTTAACAATTCAGTTTAGCATAAGTACACAGTTTAGACGTCAAAACAGTTCTATTTCAAGCAATTCACTTTAGCATAAGTACGTTGTTTAAATATCAAAACAGTTCTATTTCAAGTAATTCAGTTTAGCATAAGTACGCATTTTAGTTCTATTTGACCCAGAGATAGGACCTTATCAGGCGCTACCACTCCGAGCTAGAGTGGATCTGGGAGCGATGGCAATGAAGGGGTGCTCTGCATTCCCCAAAGTTCCAGCTTTGCGAGAATCTCACTATCAGATTGCTTAGTGTTATGTCCAGAACACTCGTTCGGGGGTCTTACTCCTCAGCAGGGATGCAGTCGGTGTATTCTTCAGCCCCTGCCGACTGATATATATATATATATATATATATATATATATATATATATATATATTAATGTTACATTTATAAGTAAATAGAACACGATATCAATGATAGAACACATCTAAGTTAGGATAGCGTTGATATAGAGACAACGGCACTTGGTCGTTAGTGTGGCACGATGGGAAAGCCTTCCCACTAACTAAACCACCCATCCTATCATGCTCCACACAATAGTTTATGGAAGTATGCCCAACGCGTCCGTACCACTTGGTCCCATGATAATATCGGCGAGAAACTGACAGTTACCTAGTTTCGTTGTTTACGTTATTCCCTCTCTCTCTCTCTCTCTCTCTCTCTCTCTCTCTCTCTCTCTCTCTCTCTCTCTCTCTCTCACACACATATATATATATATATGTGTGTGTGTATATATATTTATATATATACTCGATTTATTCGGCTTCGAACAAGGATTGCCGTAGAGGAAGTAAGCATATTAGGCAGGTTTAAAAATTGCTCTGTTTAAACAGCATTTCCTTTCAGGGACGCGTCAGGTGCCGATCCATCAACTGAATAAGTCAGAAAGTAAGGTTTAGAGTTGAAGTCCTCTTGCGTTTGATGGTACTGAGCGAAAAGATGATTAAACTTTGATACATTTGCAGTTAGATAACATTGACAAAAATCATGTCTTCCCCACGGATTCAAGGGAAAAAATATAAAAATATAGCAATAAAATCTTTTCGAAAAGGTGAAAAAAAGATTAGTTACCTTTCTTTTCTGACTTTTCATCTAAATACACAATGACGACACAAGAGAGGCAAGTGTCCCATTACCGAGAAAGACAATGGATCTTGATAATATCTTGAGGTTATTTGGCAAGTATCAAATACTGTTTAACGATGTGAAAGTTGTCCTCCTCTGAAACTGACTTCCTTGAAACACAATCCTTTTTTCGCTACAAAAATCTTTTTTTTTTTTTTTAGCGGTCAGAGTATCTTAATACGTGTAAAATCTATGATAATGACCAGTTAATGTTTCTCAATGCATAACTCATGTAGATATGAAAAAGTAAATAGGTTTTTTTAGAAGAAAGCGAAAGAATAAGTGAAAGTAGAACGGAGAAGAAGAGAAAAAGAAAAGAGGTAATCATATATAGAGAAAGGGAGACAAAAGTAAAAGGCAGGAAAATGATCATAAAAAAGAAAGGGGAGCGAATCAGAAAATGAGTGAAAAAGAGAGGAAAAGACTGAATGGCGAAAAAGTTAAAGAGAAAAGATAGACGAAGAGAAAAAGTAGAAGAGAAGAATCAGGAGAAAGAGGATGAAAAAGAGTGGGAGAAATTTAGAGAAAGGAGGTAGACAAGCAAAAGAAAGGGGGAAATCAGAAAAAACAGAAAAAGTAAGAAAAAGTAAGATAAACAGATAGAAGAGAGAAAGGTGATGAAAAGAAGAAAAGAAAAAGAAAGACAGATAGAGAAAATAAAGAAAATAAAAGAGGGAAAGTAGATAAAGTAAAAGGAAAGAAGGAAATCAGAAGAAAAAGGATAGAAAAAGAAAGAATCGGCTTAATTTGACAAGGAAAGTTACATAGACGGACGAAGTTAAGGAGAGGAATCAGAAGATGAGAAATAAAAGAAAATAAAGAATGTAAAAGAGAGAGAGAGTGAGAGATAGATAGATAGATAGATAGATAGAGAGAGAGAGAGAGAGAGAGAGAGAGAGCAGAAAAAGGGAATGAGTGAAAGAGAAAGAGTCAAAAGTTAAGGGAGGAGGAAGCATAGACGACAAAGAAAAAGGCAGGTAAAATGGCCGCTTTGTATTATTATTATTATTATTGAAACAATAATATCAATAACAAAATTATTCTTACTAACCTCATCATATCTAGTAGAAAAGTGAAAATTAAACAATAACAAATGTATCAGTGACACAATCACGGCAGTTATAACAGAGCAAAAACCTCCAATGACGTATAACAACAAACGTTCTTAACGATAAAGCGGACGTCGAGTTTAGCTGCGTGACGAAGACGATCCCTCTTTAAAATATTTAATTCTTTTCCCCATGACAATTTTCGTCAGTGATTTTGTGTGCCGACTCGTTATCAGCACGGGAAACCTCAGCACAGGTGAATATCTTTTCGTGCGTGATTGTACCCACCTGTTTTCGCAATTAAAGTTGCGTCAAACATTACAGGCAAAATGATGTTTTTGTGTCTGTGTACTTTTATAAAAATATGTTCGTTTCTTTTATTTTGACGAGAGGAATAAACTCACTTTTTGTAAAAGCAAATATTACAAGTGATTTAATTTTCAATTTAGCTGTAAATTTTCAATTTTCGACTAGGAAAAAAAAAGTTTAAAAAATTGGACGTTTGTTTGTTTGTTTGTTTGTTAAAATTAACATTTTTGCGAGTGATTCGTTCATGCAATATTTCAGGACTCTATTACTATTCTTTCACGTCATAACTGATCAATTACTAAGTATCTCAGAGACTCAGAACGGGAGCACATTTTTTTATACGATGCCAAATAAGATATTCTGATACTTTCTCACCCACACTCACCCACACACACACACATGGACAGAGAGACGAACCCCTACACACGCATAGAGACGTACAGACAGACGGACATCTATGCCTGTATCTACGTATATATGAAGCAGATTTTGCTAAAAGCTACAGACAAAATTCTTTTAGAATATTTTACCTTTTTAAAAAAAATCTTGTTTTACAAGATTTCTTAAGTTGGTTTCAGTTTTATTCATGAATTGTCTCAAATTCTTTTTTCGAGTTATCATCATTAGAAATTTTCAAGGGTATAATCAATAATAATACACTAATTTATATGGGAAACCATCAGGGGAAAAAATTCCTACAAAACTTTAATCAACTTAACCAAACTATAGAAATATTGTAAAATAATAAGAATAAATCGATAACAAACTGCTAAAAAGAACTCAACTCTAATAGCCCAGATGGAATGAACCATGATTAGCAAATGACATCTTTTCCAAAGGTGCTGGTGCGGGTGATGGAATCCTAATTTGGAGAGCTGTTGAATATGAATTAAAAATGGCGCTCTAGTTCGTTAACAGGCGTCAAAAAGCTACAAACTATATACAAAGAAATACGAACTTAACAGATGAAGATATTCGAATCGGCAACCGGAACTCCGTGTTTCATCATAATTGTCAAATTCCAGCTGGAAATATTACGCAATTATTTCTTCGTTGGTCTGTCCAGTTGACTGCCTGGCTATCAACATTGAGTAATTTATCCGTGCCCCCTTCCCCCAATGCAGGAATCGACACAGGGCCTATTTAATTGTGGGGACTTAGCGGTGGGGGATGTCATAGGATCACTAGGTGAAATGTGGACAATCCTAGCCTTTGCAAAGTCTCCCGGCACGTATGCCAAGAAAACTTGCCGGTCATAGAATCACCAGACGTAGAGGTCCAGTGCAATGGGATCTCAACATTGAAAACGTATGGGAATGGGTGGCTGAGAGAGTGTTGTATACTCACAACCATAATAAATATATATGCAGAAACATAGTCAACAATAATATACGAACTTCAATGAACGAACGAACGAACACACTTCTTTATAAAAATATCTCTCACACTTTATTCTCGAAAGGGTTGATGTTGGTCGTGTGTGAGAGGTGAGTTGGAGACGGGGACAGACTGCTATATATTGACCCAAAGTTCTTCTGACCATAGCAGTACTTCTTTCGCATTCTGACTGGGCTGCTCAACCGTGGGTCACTGAGGGCCGTAAGCCCTCAGTCTGCTAGCTGATTCTCACGTTGGCATCTTCTCCCCCAACTGAATCCAACTCCAACTGGTACTCGAACTCGAACTGACCCAAGCCGTCTGTGGCACCCGGTTATATAATTGTCTCACGCACACCAGCTTCCGCTTATTTACATAGGTGCATCTCTTGATTGACGGCTCGGTCGAGGGTCAACATGTAACCATATTTACCAAGCCCTCCGCTCGGGCAGGATATGACACAAGGTCAATTTTTAAGCGGAGTTTAACAGGTTTGAATTCAGAGTTTTCCTTCTCCTAGACTACTTGCCTCACCAAGGCTGAAAAACCTAGTCCGTCCTACTATTTACCCATAGATGGAGGGAGAATAATTGGATTCATACCTTCCCAAGGGTATTAGTGCTATGTGAAATGCAATCAGCCTGGTCCAGGATTTGAACTCGTGTCGCCGTGTCCATTTCCTACGACGATAACCATTACACCACGGGTCAATATGTAACAAGAGTTTTTGAAGATTTAATCAATTTAATACGGATCCAGGAAAACAAAACTGCCTTTTTAGCTGCTTAGAATGAAATGCCTGATGAATTTCCCCACCTTTTTGTTAAATGTTCTAAATCAGATTTTACAAGTCCTCAATAATATTCTATATTGCGTTATTTTATGCATATCGCTTTCTGAACCGATACATGTTATATGGCCCTTACTCTAAGATCCGCCAGCGCCTATATCCTCTTTTTGCTGCGTTTTTCGTTATTCTTGACTGTCGCCACGTGTCTCTATGTTGTCTCTTGTTTCCCCATCTTTGTTCTTTATCGATGACTTCTGTTGTCATCTCCCGTTGTTTTAAGTTCTTCTCTTTCCCAGTTTGCAATACACAGAGTTAAACGCAAAAAGAGTTTTATTTCAGATAATTTAGTTTTGTATAAGTACGCAGTTTAAATGTCAAAACAATTCGATTTCAAGCAATTTAGTTTTGCATAAATACACAATTTAAATTCAAAAACAGTAAACTCTCGAAACCACAGTTAAGTTCTATTTGACCCATAGATAGGACCCTATCGAGTGCTACCACTCCCAGCCAGAGTGGACCTGGGAGCGATGGCAATGAAGGGGTACTCCGCATTCTACAAAGCTCCAGCATTACTGGAATCTCACCTAGAGATTGTTTAGTGTCATATCCAGGACACTCGTTGTGGAGGGGCCTTACCCATCTGCAGAGAAGCAGTTGGTATATTCTACATCCGAGTATCGTTTCGGTCATTCTAGCTGAACCACAAGTATCGTTTCGGTCATTTTAGCTGAACAACGAGTATCATTTCGGTCATTCTAGCTGAACCACGAGTATCGTTTCGATCATTCTTATAGAACCACGAGTATCGTTTCGGTCATTGTTTTAAGAAACGGAAGAATCGTTTTATGTTTGATTTGTTCTAATAAAAAGGTGGAGCTTGTTACTCAGTTACTATTTCAACCAATGTTGCCGTTTATTCAAGAGGATTCGCTAAAGCAAAGTGTAACAATTTTTCAACAAAAACGGACGTTATTAGGTATTATCAATAACAAAACTTTATGAAATTGAAACTTTATAACTGCATCTATAGATAAGTAGCGATCTAAAAATAAGCAAACTATGAAAAATTTTCATTTTTGGTTTCACAGTTTCAGTATTTAAGTTTGATTTGGTTTCTTTACTGAATGGCATATCAGCCTTCAGAGGTTATGTTATGCCAAAGTCATTTTCGTAGAACAGTAATGGTACTATCTTACCCATCATCATCATCATCATGTCGTGCCGCCAGCACGGATATCCCTGATCTCTCTCGCCACTCCTCCCTATCGTTCATCGCTTCTGGCAGGTTCTCAGGGTTACATCCCGTATCTTTACAGAGCTGCTGTATGTAGGTTCGAGCTGGTCGTACTGCTTTTGGTCAGCCATATGACGGGGTCCATAGGAGAACATCAATTATGAGCTCGCCCCTGCTTCTCCAGCAATGTCCTGCTTGTCTGGTTCGTCTAACTTTGATAGTTTTCGTAATGGGAGGTAGGTGGCCGTACATTTGGGGCTTTGTGGGGTATTGCCCCCAGGACTTGTTCAAAAGTGCTCGCAGCATTCTTGTGTAGTTGCCGTCAAGCTTTTTCTCCATCCGTTTAGTTTGCGTCCATGTTGTGCATCCATATAGTAGTATTGACACGACTGCTGCTCGGAAGAAACTGCGTTTTATTTTATCGGTCAGACCCATTGGTGGAAGAATTAGGAGGATCATAACTTTCCCAAGGAAATTATTCTGAAAGTGAACTTAATAACTCGACTCGAGTTCAAACTCGCTTATTTCAAGACAGCAGTTACGCCACGGGGACTAGTTTAAAGTTTGTTAACAGATAATAGATAATAAAATCCATTTTGATATTATAAGAAGGTGAGCGAAAGGGTTCATATGATGGCATCATATCTACTTTTGATAACTTTTATGACCAATGTGATCCAAGCACTGCAGCACTGGTAGAATGAGTGTGTGGAATGCAAGGGAGGGCTATGTTAAAAAATAAACCTCATTTGGTTACCTTCCATGAGAGTATCTTTGTCAGCCTATGAACTTTTTTAGTCTCGTAATGCCTTTAGTCTCGTAATGCCCCACTAGAAACAATAAAATTCAACTATCTTTGGTTTCGAAGAAAATAAGAAGCTGTTCGCGGTGTATTTATTAATGGTTGGTAATGTATGTGTATGCTCGTGTGTTGATGTCGGTAAATAATTTCTATTCTGAAAGATTCTCTTCCCCATTTTATACTCGACAAATTTGTATCAGGATTTAAAGTTAAGTAGATAAACTATAAGAACATTCAAAATTAGCTATTTTGATAATCTAGTTTATCTTTTGAATGTAGAATTTAACATTTAGATAAAAGGAAAATTACTAAAGAATGGAATGAAGAAGAAAAAGAAGAAGAATAAGAAGAAGAGGAAAAAGAAAAAGAAGATATATACCGTGATGTGCAATTAAAAATATCTTTATTCAAACAGCGATGGCACATAAGATATGAATCACAAATTTACCTTAAGCCGTACAAATAAATAAATAAATAAAAAGGAAAAAATCGCGAATGACATCATCATTGGATGTGATACGACGACTTCCGTTCATTAACTCTTCGTAATGTGTTCATTCTTCCTGTTCCTGTATTCATTCATTCTATTTTCGATCATTTCCATTCTCAACATTTTTTTTTCTTTTTTTTTTTTTGTGCGGCGGTTAGTCAGGATCGTTTGACGAGCGAGGGCATCTTCTTTCAACTCCTTTTGATTGTGTGACTCTCATGCAAATTTTGACTCTCAACTTACCCGGATGTTGCACTCCATTTGACCAAACAGATGACAACTTGCTTCTCTTTCTCTTCCTTTTTCAAAGCAGAAAAAAAAAGAATAAAAATAATGCGATTTGACGCCAAATATAGTACAGCTGTTTAGTCAATGACATAAGAAACGACGCGGCAAACTATCTTTAGAAGCACCGAAAATAGATCAAATTGTGAGTTATAGGTATGCAGTGGAATTTTGAAGGATATAATAAAGTGTTCACGGAAGGATAAGAGAAGCAGATAAACGTTATGCACAACAAATTAGATTTGGGGTGGGTGGGACGTGTAATTATTTAGCAATTTGCAACATTTGCGCAATTTTGCACGCTGTTTACTCTGCAGTGATGAATAAATTTAGAATATCTCTTTTTTATACATTCGTGTGACGAGGTTGGTATCGGTCAACCAATTTCTTTAAGAATTTAAAAGCAAAATCTATCTATCTATCTATCTATTGAATAATGTACTTAAAGAGGTTGGATTAGAAGAAGCTGTAGATCGGACTTGTGTTAAAATATTTCCCGAGAGAGAGAGAGAGAGAAAGAGATTCATTTTTATTAACAGTTTATGAATAATTGTAATATCTATTCCAAGAGCAATAGAAAACACTAAAAATACTTAAAATCGAGGTGCATCAAAATTACGTAATAAACAGATTGTTCATAAAGAGTCATATCAAGAATTATATATATATATATATATATATATATATATATATATATATATATATATATATATAAGTAGTAAAGTCTCCAGAGTCAGACCAATCTACCTAGGTTTCACCTGCTGGATCTTCAGGGAGAATCTGACAGTTTTTTTCTGATGATCCAGTAGGTGAAACCTAGGTACATTAGTCTCCCTGGAGGCTTTTCTCCTTAAAATTCGCTCTACTTAGTGTATTTGAGCACATTTTACGTTTAGCTAAGTTGATTCTGCCGGTGTTTTTTCTTTTGACTAGGTATCACAGCACAGTTTGATTATTTTCAAATAGTACAGGCGCCGTTAGTCCTCTTTTTTTATCGAATTTTTCCCAGATATCAGTTCGTATGATCTTTATTTGCAAATTGCATGATCTGTTTTTTTTTACACGATCAGAATCTTATAGCTTTATTGAATATATATATATATATATATATATATATATAGTAATCCACAGACAGATCTGTTTCGTTCTATCAGAACTCATCTGTGTGGCTAGACAATTGCTTCCCGTAGCTGGGATCGAAACCCGGTTGACTCAAACGCCAAGCCAAAGACTCTAACCATTCAGCCACGAGGAGCGATTAGCTGCGAATCAAATTTTAAACGGTTATGAATCACAATTACAATTGTTTACATACATCCGTTCAAATGGCTACCAAGACCTCAATTCATATACGAAGAGGCTTGCAATAGACGCTAATGGCAACATGATTATTTCTACGGGGGTAGGGGAGTATATATTGCAACTGGTAACAGTTGCGGGGCCAACAAATCCTCCATCGGATAATAAATTTAGGGTCAGGAAGAACTTTATGGTCAACACACACACACACACACACACACACACACACACACACACACACACACACACACACACATATATATGTATATATGTATATGCATATATATATATATATATATATATATATATATATATACTGCCGTCCAAAGTCACAAAAAATTGAAAATAAATCATCAGCTGAGGCGGTAGAATAAAGTCAGCTGGGGCAGTAGAATACAGCGGCTTCATCTCCGTACAGGGGTAATACCCCCCTCCAACAAGTGTCTTGGATATGACATTAAACAATCTGATGGTGAGACTCCAGTAATACTGAAACTCTGAGGAATGCAGAGTACATCTTCATTGCCATCGCCCCCAGGTCCATTCTGGCCCAGAGTAGTAGCACCAGATAGGGTCCTATTCGTGTATCAAATAGAACTGTTTCACATTTAAACTATCTGCAAACAAATGACTTATTCTGAATTGAATTATGTAAATAGAACTGTTCGATCATTTAACAATGTGAAAACAAATGATTGATGTTTAATTGAATTGTAAGTGATACATAGCAATACTTGAAACCATTTAACTGTGTACAAACGAATGAGTAATGTTGAATAGAATAATTAGTGTTAAATTGCAGTATTTGAAACCACACCACTGTGTGCAATCAAACGATTAACATTGAATAGAATCATACGTTTTAGATGGCAATAATGGAAACCATTTAACATTGTAGAAACAATAGCAATACTAGTGTGCAAACAAATTAGTTGAAATTCGTCTAAAAATGAAATTTCCGACAAACTAATCTTACATACCAAATATATCTATTTAGATGTGTGCAAACAAATGACTGATGTTAAATTCTTACAGTTACATAGAAATACTTGAAACCATTTAACCGTTAGCAAACAAAAAAAAAAAAAGACCTCAAACTCGTTTTAAAATGTTACCAACAAAATGTGTTTACAATCATATATATTTTCAATGTATATATAAACAGGATTTGTCATTAAATAACTTACAATGGTTGACATGTCATAAAACCAAACCAACCAAACTAAAGTAACAAACATCTGAAGATAAATTGAAAAATAAAATTTTTATCAATTGATTATAAGATTAATATAATTGACAAAATTGAAAAGAATGTAAACAGAATTAGATGAATTTCTTCATCTAACATTAGTTCTTCTACTTAGCGCGATATATGTACCTGTATAAGAGATTATAGAAAATTTTAATGACAAGTCATCATTGTCGGTTGTTTTTTGTTTATGTTTAATGATAGACTTCATTTAAAATCCATTCTACCAACCTGTTATAATGGTAAATCCCTAATGACTGCATTATAAAATAACGGGAGTCTATGATATATCATCATCAACATGATCACTCTCCCTATCCATCCTTATCTTTAATCGCTTATGGTAGATTCTCTAGACTGCATCCAGTGTCCACACAAACCAGATGTATGAAAGTCCTTACTGGTCAGGCAACACTGGTGTGTCCATGAGTAGTAGTCCATAAAAGACCATCAATTTTGAGTTCGTCCTTACTTCCTCTGCAATGCCCAACGTGTCTTTTTGATCTTGGATGGTTTGTGACATGGAAGTAAGTGGCTGCACAGCTTTTGTTTTGTGGGATGTTGCTTCCAGGATTTGTGTGAAAAAGCACGTCATTCTTGTGTATTTCACATTTAGCCTTTTCTTCACACGTTTCGTGAGAGTCCAGGTGGTGCATCCATATAGTAATATGACACATCCACCACTTGGAAGAAATCCTGTCTTATCTAACAGAGACATCAGATTTCCATATGACCAATAAGCAGTCAAAAGCAGCCCATGCATTCACTATGCATATGTTGACATCGTTTTCAGTTGATGAGATATTGCTCCCGAGGTATGTGAATTTGTCTATTAATTTCAGAGGCTTGCCACTTAAAGTAGAGATGGCTCCTTCTTGTTTAAAAGACATGGACTCTGTTTTATTTATGTTCACGTAGAGACCAATGCCTCCTGCTACTTGCTCCAGGATGTGCAGCAGGGATTCGGATTGGACAGGTAAATGCGAAAAAAGTGCTTGATCATCTGTGTGGTTTGAGACTGTTATAGTTTCTGCTTCTTATCTTTTTTGATATAAAAAGATTTTATTGATTAGCTTTAGTGACATTTGTCGTACGCAATCTTGGCCGATTATAAACATATATGGTTCTGATGTATTTGGTATTTGCTCTTTTTTTTCTGTGTATCGAATCAAATGCTTTGGAGAAATCTACGAACTTTAGTGTTGCCTCGAGATTTTTTTGCCCGAACTCCTTCGATGATTCAACGGAATATCAGAATCTGCGATGTTGTGGATCGATTTCCGAAAGCCGTTCTGATTTTTCCAACGAATTTTTTCGACTTCGTGTTGGATACGACTGAGAAGCAGGCCATTATAAGCCCTAACAGCTATAGCAGTTCTTAGTGATTCCGAGGTTGCCTTTCTTGGGCAATGAGGATGCAACATTTTGTTCATTTCTCTGTCCTGTTTATTTTATACACAGCGTTGCGTAATCGAAAAAGTAGGTCATCAAATTTTTATGTCGTGATATTCGTGATTGTCTATCTTCTACCGAAGCATTCCTACCCCTCTAATGGCGTTACTACGAAATTTTTTCATGTAGATGCCGATAAAAATGTCCATACATTACCGGGATCATGCAATTTTATTTTCAGTTCGCTATAGTAATATATATGTCTCTGTACGCATATGATGTCAAAATGTTTCTCGGCTGCAGACCCTGTAGGATCATATAGCTGGTTTAATGAGTTTAATGTTTTAACGTTAAAATCACACACACACACACACACACACACACACATATATATATATTTGATTGAACCTTATAGACATTTTGTCTACATATTTTTTGTTAATCCTTTTACGTTGCTGTATCTCTACACTAAATGGTAGCTCTCTGAAACTAGTGGACAAGTTCATCTACCTCGGAAGTAGCGTCTCATCAACCGAGAATGACATCAACACGCGACTAGCAAAGGCATGGATAGCCAACGATAGACTATCGGTCATAGGGAAGTCTGACCTGACCGATAAAATAAAACGCAGTTTTCTCCAAGCAGTAGTCGTGTCAATACTGCTACATGGATGCACCACATGGACGCTAACGAAATGTATGGACAAAAAGCTTGACGGCAATTACACAAGGATGCTGCGATCTGTATTGAAAAAGTCCAGGAAGCAGCACCCTACAAAACAGCAGCTGTACGGCCACCTGTAAGTAAGGGCGATCTCCTAAACGATGTGCTCCTGTGGTGCCCTTCACATGAACGTTCAAAGGTAGGACAGCAAGCAAGATCCTAAATACAACAGCTCTGTACCGATACAGAATATAGCCTGGAAGACCTCCCAGGAGCGATGGAGGATAGAGACGGGTGGCGACAGTGGGTCAGGGAGATCCGTGGTAGCATCGAGACATGATATATATATATATATATATATATGGATTTTCACGTTAAAACATTTTTATTTTGTTGAAAACGTGAGAACTACTTCAATTGTGAAGTTCATGATAATAGTACATAAGCATTTTTATTTGACTGAAAATATTTATTTTACAACATAGTCTCTTTCCATGTGAATAAACCGAATACTGAAATGTATATTAATCCCATAATTCTCATGCTTTTAAGAAAATAAAAACCGTTTTATTGAATGTAATGAGAGCCTTAATCAAAGCTTTTTCCATTCTCACTTTTTCCTCCCCCACTTCAAGCATCATGCTCGATATTTTAAATCGAATACTTGTAAAATGTGAGATTATCACAAGATATAGAAGCATTAACTTGGCATACGAAATAGAACAGATATAAAGTCGTTATCTGTTGATCTATCTTCCAAATCTATTAAATCGGCTTAGAACATATGAAGTGTTCTCTCTTTTCTTCTCACCTGAGCATTCATATGACGAATCAAAGATAATGATTGTGAATCCCACAGAATTGTATCTTCTTGTAGAAATTTATTGTGAATAAATTTATATGCTCCAAGGAAAAGAAACTGGAGGAGGATAAGTCTTAAAATCTCTTTAAATCGATATAATAGGATTTTTACGATAAATTGTCTCAAGTTTATGGTGTAAAGAAAATACAAAAAGAGAAACAAGTTATGAGAAAGAAAGATACGATTAAAATAAATTATTCAAAAGGAAAATGTGGCTTCAGGTAAAAGTTTACAAATAAGATATAACTAATGTGAGAAAAAAATGAGTTATATGAGGAGAAAGTTATTTTTACAATGAATATAAAAAAAATTATTAAAAATTATTTCAAAACATCCGTATGATTAGAAGTCAAATTTAACATACATTAAAAGAAAAAGAAAAAGGTCTCATTTTCAGTCACCTTTAATCAAAAACTTATTTATATACATAGATTAGACGACATCTCCTCACTAAAGGGTGGTCCTTTGAAACTAGTGGACAAGTTCATCTACCTTGGAAGCTGCATCTCATCAAGCGAGAATGACATCAACACGCGACTAGCAAAGGCATGGACAGTTATCGATCGTCTATCTGTCTTATGGAAGTCTTACCTGACCGATAAAATAAAAGTTTTTTTCCAAGCAGTAGTCATGTCAATATTGCTATATGGATGCAACACATGGACGCTAACGAAACGTATGGAGAAAAAGCTTGATGGCAGTTACACAAGAATGCTGGGAGCTGTATTGAACAAGTCCTGGAGGCAACACCCCACAAAACAGCAGTTGTACGGCTACCTGCCACCCATCACGAAAAATATCCAATTTAGACACTGCTGGAGAGGTAGGAGCGAACTCATAAGCTATATACTCTTGTGGGACCCTACACATGAACGAGCAAAGGTAGGATGACTAGCTAGAACCTATATACAACAGCTCTGTGCTGATACAGGATGTAGCCTTAAAGACCTGCCGGGAGTGATGGATGATTGAGATGGGTGGCGAGAGAGGTTCAGGGAGATCCGTGTTAACAGTGCTACATAAGGATGATTATTATTATTAATAATAATAATTATAACCTCAAATAGCAGCACAAACAACGCCATAAGAACTAATCATATCAAAGCAAGAATAGATAAGACGCAACAAAACAGCAAATGTAGGTTAAGTGGTTATAGAAACGAAACCATCAATCATATAATAAGTCAATGCAGTAAATTAGCGCAGATTTTAAGATTTGATGCGATTGGGTGGGCAAGGTGATTCACTAGGAATTGAAATGTTACCATACGAACAAATGGTATATGCACAACCCAGTGTGTGTCCTGGAGAATGAGACAAACTTTAATGGGATTTTGAGATACAGGTAACCTAATCCCGACCAGAAGACCAGTCCTTATAATAATCAATAAAAAAAAAGAGAACTTGCAAAATTGTGGATTTTTCTGTCCCGGCTAAACACAGAGTAACATTGAAATAAAGTGAAAAGAAGAACAAGTACCTAGACCTTGCTAGGGAATTGAAAAAACTGTAGGACATAAAAGTGGTGTTTATACCAATTGTAATTGGTCCTCTTGGTACAGTCACTAGAGGATTATTAAAGGGAGAGGAGGATTTGGAAATAAAAGGTTGGGTGAAGACTGTCCAAACTACTACAATCTTGAGATCGGCCAGATTACTGAGAAGAGTCCTGGAGACTTGAGGAGGCTTGTTGTCACTGTAACTTTAGTGAAAGACCATCAGCTAACGCTGACGTGAAAAACTCTCAAGGAGTAAACAATAATAATAACAATAATAATACAGTCACCTAATGTACATGGACGACATCAAAATGTTAGCCAAAAATGAAAAAGAATTTGACTCCCTAATACAGTCATAATATAGGGATGGAGTATGGCATGGAAAAATGTGCTATTATAATAATAGGAAGCAGAAAACGATAAATCACGGAAGAAATAGAACTGCCTAAATCAAGAAAAAATTAGAACTCTCGAAGAAAAGAAAACTTACAAGTACTTGAGAATATTGGAAGCGGACACCATCAAACAAGCGGAGATGAAAGAAAAAATTAAAAAAAGAATATTTCAGGAGAATAAGAAAATGTCTCGAAAATAAGCTATAAAGCAGAAATCTCGTCAAAGGAGTAAACATCAGAGTTCTTCTCCTTGTAAGATACTCAGGACCATTATTGAAGTGGGGGAGGGAAAAACTTCAATAAATGGAGTAGAGAACAAGAAAACTAATAACGATGCATAAGGCTTTACATCTAAGAGATGACAGATAGATTATATGTATCAAGAAAAGAAGTAGGAAGAGAGTTGGCTTGCATGGAAGATGGCGTCCATGTATCGACACGAGGATTCGAAGAATACATAAAAAAAAGAATAAAGAAAGACTAATTACAGCGATCAGAAACAACACAAGGATCAGCAGAACAATAACGAGAAAATAAAAATGGGAAGAAAAACAACTGTATATATATTTCAAGCAACAAACTAGCGAAATCTCAGACGGGAAGATTTGGACATGGTTAAGAAAGGGAAATCTTAAGAAATAAACGGAATCTTTTCTTATAGATGCACAAAACAACGCCATAAGAATAAACTATGTTAGGGCAAAAATACATAAGATTCCACAGAATAGCAAATGTAGCTAATGTGATGTTAGAAAGGATCTATCACATTATTACCGAATACAGCAAATTAACGCAAAAGAGTACATGGCAAGACACGTCTGGGTGGGGAATGTGATCAACTGGAAATTGTGCAAGAAATTTAAATTTGACCATGCGAATGTAAGTAGTTTATGACAACCCAGAATCTGTTTTGAAGAAAGTGACAAACAAAACTCCCAGGAATTTTGAGATACAAACGGATCACTTCGTCTGGGCCAGACGACCAGACCTAGTGATAGTCAACAAAAAAGAGAACCTGCTGAATAGTAGACCACAATATAAAATTAAAGAAAGCAAAAAGAGAAATAAATACCTTGACTTTATTAGTGTACTAAAAAAAACAAAACCAAGAAAAACGCAAAAAACCCCCAAAACAATGGAACATGAAGATGACAGAGATATCTGTTGTAATTAGTGTACTCGGAACAATCTCCAAAGAATTGGTAAATGGATTGGAAATAAGAGGACTAGTGGAGACCATCCAGACTACAGCATTATTAAGATCAGCCAGAATACTGAGAAGAGTCATGGAGACTTGATGAGACTGGCTGTTGCTCAAACTCTAGTGAGAAAACATCGGCTAAAGCTGGCGTGAAAAACTCTTAAAGTAGTAATACATGCATATGTAGGTGAAATGGTTAATAAGTAATTACGGCAAACAGACACCAAAAGAGTACAATACAAGGCACGACTAGATGGGATCTACTGTGAATTGTGCAATGTAACATATTGACCTTCAATCAGGAAACAGGTGCATCCGGTCGGAGATGTCAAAATATAACCTTGACCGTGGACGGGTTGAATTCAGTGCAATTGCGACGACCACTGGAGGCAGGTGGGTGTCAAACAATTATATAACCCGGTGCCGCAGACAGTTCGAGTTAGTTGGAGTCAGTTAGTTGGAGTCAGTTGGTTGGAGTTCGAGTTGCAGTTCGAGGCAGTGAGAACCAGCTCCCAGCAGAGGACTTGGGCCTTCAGGACCCCCGGTTGAGCAGCCCAGCAGAATGAGAAGGAAGTGCTGCTATAGCCAGAAGGAACCTGGGGTCAATATGTTGCGGTCTGTTCAGTCTCCAACTCACCTCTCACACACAACCCTTTCGCAACCCTTTCGAATTAAGTGTGAGCGGTATATTTTTCTAAAAAGTGTGTTCGTTCGTCATTATTGTTGATTATGATTCCGCATATATATGTATACGCATAGTTGTATTAGAGCTATACAACAACTAGAGATTAAAATTTGACTTTACTAACAAATAGTATATACACAAATCAGAGTCTGGGATTTTGATTACGCAATCCCAGCCAGAAAGTCAGACCTAGTGTTAATTAAAAAAAAAGAACTTGTCATCTTGTGGATTTTGCAGTTTCGGCAGACAGTAGAAAGAAAATGAAAGAAAGCAAAAATATACACTAATTCTTTGATCTTGGCCGAGAGTTGAAAAAGTAGTGGAAAATGAAAGAGACAGGGATGCCAATCGTATCTGGAGCCTTGGAATGGTTATCAAGAACCTAGAAAATAGAACTGGAAATCTGAGGAAGAATCGAAATAATCCAAATCACAGCACGGGTAAAATTGGCCTAAGATAATTAGAATATGAGAGTTGCTGTCAGTCAAACACAGGTGGAAAAATACGAAAACAAGAAAACAAAAGAAAAAATGCAAGTTAGAGCTGCTGTGAAAAACTCGTAAAGTAAATAATAATAATAATAATAATAACAACAACAAACTGTTAAGGAAAGGATATAAAAAGTGCTCGGAGCTGTTTAAAAACCTAAAATTTAAATTTAGGATCCTGCATTTCTCGTTCCATTTCTCAGTTTCATTTCTTTCTTTCTTTCTTTCTTTCTTTCTTTCTTTCTTTCTTTCTCACTAATACACTCATATATATTCGCGAGTCTCGTAAGAATATGAATCTGCACACGGATATTGGTTCAGATCTGTGCAAGATGCAATGAAAGACGGGAAGTTTCCCATACAGCAAGTCCCCTTTGCCCTAACTATACAGAACACGTCAGAGTGCCTTAAAGATTTTAGCTACTGGCTCTGAATTCAGAGGTTTTCCTTCTTAAAGACCGGTTGCCCAGTCTGCACCCCATATATGTATATATACATATATATATATATCAGGGGCGGAGACGGGACTAGTGCTACTCGTGCCCGGCACGACCAATAACTTGGTCAATGTTATTCAAAATGGATTAAAAATCATCCATTAATTTCAAGCAAACTTACTTAGTCTGGTCTCAATTAAATTACGTATCTATTCAAGTTTCGATAACTAAGTAGCCAAAAGTTCATAAATATATCTGGGAATAATACAACGATGCTGTTTTGAACGGATGGTCTTTGTCCGGCCACCGTCAGATTCATTGAACATCCCATAAAATCGGCTATAATGTTGAACACACACAATCCCTGCCGAGCACTAGACCCTTATAATAACAGTAATGTTAGAGAAATCCGCTTTTGGCTGTAGCCAATAGCAAGAGCAACCCAAACACCGTGGTCAAAAATCTTAGCACATTCTGACTGTTGACAGCTGTCTTGGGAAAAGGGAGAGGGACCGAGAGAGAGAGAGAGAGAGAGAGAGAGAGAGAGAGGGGGGGATAGCAGATTATAGCCGTCGCCGACGTCATCATCATCGCTATGGTAAATGTTGGTTAAACGGCGTATCTTAATTCGTTTTTTCACTAACAGATCTCTATTTCTTTAATGAATGTTGCATATATTACATTCTGTAACTAAAATTTGTTTATTTGAATACATTTTCAACAAATAATCTTTATTTTAAGCGAAATTGAAACTACTAGCTGTGTCTGTGTATATTGTCATCAGTTTATTTATTCTAATAAACGTATTTTTCTCGTCATAGTAATGAACATCTTCTCTTTTCTTCTATACTTTTGAAAGGAAAAAAATTATCTTATCTACTGTATCAATAAGACTACAAATTATATAGTATCTTGATTGTTTACAAAAAAAAAAAACACCATGCAAGGTACGTTTGTCAATCTGTGCTATACAATGGAGAATCACGCAATAGCAACTATGATGATTTACTTTGGGTCCACGGACCACGGGTTGGGAACTGGAGTTGACAGAGGGCGGGGGGGGGGCATGAGTAGCAAAAATAGGCTAGAGTCGCCACTGATATATATATATAAAAGACAGTCAGTATCACCTTTTTTACTGACCATGGCTTCTGGAACTTTTTCTTTACTCGCGAGTCAAAGGGTTTTCACTCTATGGACTGTCTTTTCGACTCAGGCTCTTAGTGGCAAACCCATGTTAAGCCGAATTGTAAACATCTTTAAGCTGGTTCTCCGTACACATCACACATTCTTATATAAATTTCCTGTGATGTGTACTCAGACAGTAAAGATTTAATGACAGATCTCTGTTCAAACCTTGAGCTCTCTCTCTCTCTTTTAAGGTCATTTTAAATATTTTTAGGAGATTAAAATAATGTTTACTATAAACCAACGTAAAACAATGCGAAGTTTGTGTTTATGGAAAAAATATCCGAAATTAAATTTCCTCTTATTGATTGGATGGTTCTCGAATAATATGCTAATATTAATTTCTGAAATGCATCATTTTGATATAAAAACAGACCATGAAATTGTATTGTCAAATCTAAATTTCACTAGTTATTGTGGGGTTGAGTCTCCCAAAGCAATGAATGACCCTGCACTAAAGATTTCGAAGTTGCTTTAAAATTTTACTATGGTGGGAATTTCTTTTCTATTCGGTGAAATAAAGACAAAATATGCATCAATGTTAAGACTATATACTCGTACATGATAAAAATCTTGAAAGTTTAAAACTTTTGAATATTATCAAAATCATCCTTTCTCTAAGTCTAATAATTCTATTTTTTCTAACATACTTTTATGCTTTGTTGATAAGCATTTTTCTAAAAGGTGAAATCATGTTCCGATTGATTTATACAGGCATATTTTCGCTGCTTTATGATCAATAAGAAATCATTACTGATTCCTAGTAATAAGTAGAGTTGCTAATTAGCTAATTGGAAATCATTAACAAATCTCTTGCATGAAATCTTACCAATAATTGTAGATTTGTAGCAATTTGGTTTACCAGATGCAAAATCTCTTGTAAGAAATTCATGTTTTAAGATTGTTAGATCATTAATTGGTATAGCCCTAAATTCTGAAAAGTTTGAGTATAATTTTGAGCTGATACTTTAACCTAAAAGTGGAAGGAATTGTTAATTGGTGCATGCACAACCCAGCACCTGTCCTAGAAAATGACACTCACAAACTCCTGTGGAAACGGATCACCTAATCTCGGCCCGAAGACCAGATCTTATAATAATCAACAAATAAAACAAAAAAAAAAAACAAAAAAACAAACAAAAAACCAAACAAACGAAAATTTGCAAAATAGTCGACTTTGCTGTCGCGGCAGACCACAGAATAAAATTGAAAGAATGTGAAAAGAGAGATTAGTACCTTGACCTTGCTAGAGAATTGAAAAAATCTATGGAACATGAAGGTGACAATTATACCAACTGTGATTGGTGCTTTTGGCACCGTAACTAAACGCTTGTTAAAGCGTTTTAATAATTGTAAGTAATTGCGTGAAAAAAGGTGCAGAAATGCTTTAGTTATCGATCATGATGATTGAAAATGCACTTAAAAGCTTCAAGAAAAGATTGGATCATAGATGAGCTCATGTATAGAGTACTACATCAACTAAATACAAAATTATATGAGTAGGAGAATCTACTGATCACGTTTAAAGATAAAAAAAAATCGGTATTGGTCTCGCCTTATCTTATGCACACATGCATACACACTGTTATCCACCAGAGAGATAGATAGATAAATTGATAGATAGATAGATAGATAGAGAGAGAGAGAGAAAGAGAATTGGTGTCTGATTTATAGGAGTTGTCCAAACGCGATTGAAGACATCAACAAACTACCTTACGTTGTTCACGGGCGCCTCTGGTGGTGTAATGGTTAGCAAGCTAGACTAGCAAACCTACACGAGTGAGTTCGAATTTCATTAGGTGCCCCATCCACATATCCTTGTGCCACATCTAAGCAAAAAGCTTAGTAAATTACTACCTTAGGTTGTTCAGTTCCTAGTTTTGTATTTAGATTTACCCTTATAAACTCGTTGCCCACCAAAACTGGACAGTTTAGTCAGCCTTACTATTTTACCCTGAGCTGAGAAGAGATAGATTTAAGAGCATTCTTTTGCAAAGAACGCAAATACCATCGACTGATCGAAGTGAAAGGAAGTAGTTATGAAACTACAACAACAACAATAAAAATAGATAGAAAGATAGATAGATAGATAGATATAGATAGAGAGAAAACGAGGGAGAGAGAGGGAAAGAAGGGAGAGAATTGTTGTTAGATTCTAAGAAAGATCTCTTGATAGATTTGAAGGATGATGAGCCATAAATAAACCCTTTAAACGAAGAAGTGCGCGTACACACACACAAGAAAAGAAAAAAAAAAAAAAGAAAGAAAATAAAAGAAGAAAAAGAAAGAAAAGTAACTACATTAATCCTAGAGATAAAATGTCCAAATGCGTACACAAAAATCTGATCGCATGTTTATATAAGTTCACCTAAATACGAACATATTTCGTTATTGTTTACCTATTTTATTCTATCGACCACGGCTTTTTTATGAACATTTTTTTCTCTCTTGCATTTTCTAGTTTTTTGTCCTGTCCCTTTTTACTTCTCGTCAACCCCACGCTGTCGACAGAGCTAACGCCAAGCCCCAAGAACTTCCCCAGTGAATAGCTAAGGCCCGCTTCTTTCTGTCACTGCCCAGTGATAATTGTCAGACTTCTACGCCAACCAGCCCGAAGATGTTGACATCTTGATAGGATCCTGATTTCTGTCACACACACACACACACACACACACACACACACACACACACACACACACACACACACACACACACACACACACATTCTCTCTCTTTCCTTTTCTTCTTTCTCGTTCATAATTCTTTTGTTTTTTCTCCTTTCTTTCTCACAGCGTTCTGTCCTACAGATGCATAGCTTTTCTGTCTCTCTCTTTATCTCCTTACTTTTTACTCTGTTTAATTCTCTTATTCAAGTCATTAATATTTTCCTCGCTTTTTCCTTTCTTTCCCATTCTTTTTTTGTTCTCCAACTCGCTTTCTTTCAGAAGCAAACGCTTTCTGAATCTGTTTCTCTCTCTCTCTCTCTTTCTCTCTCTCTCTCTCTCTCTCTCTCATTTCATTTCTTCGTCTTTATCTGTCTTAATTTCACTTCCTCTTTCTTTCCAAAATGCACTCAGACTCTCATGCCTTTTGTCATTGTCTGTTTGGAATTGTTCTCTACTTTGCCCTTATGTTTTAAACAAGAGGGGACCATTCTACATTGAATAGAAGATTTCTGAAATTAAATCACATATCTCGGCAGCAATATCTCATCTACTGAAACTAATGTCAACGTACGTATTGCATATGTGTAGACTTCTGTTGACAAGTTATGGATCATATAGAGATCTGATCTCTGATAAAATAAAATGGAACTTTTTCTAAGCTTTGGCGGTGTCAGTCCTACCATATGGATACACCATCTGGACGCTAATGAAATGCATGAAGAAAAAGCTAGATTGGCCCTACACAAGGATACCATGTGCTTTTTTGGAACAAATTCTGGAAGCAACAGTCCACAAGACAAAGGTTGAACGGCCCCTCTTTCTCTTCTCACCAATCATGTGAGTAAGGCAAACTAGATATGTTAGGCACAAATGGGAAAGTAAGGACGAACTAATTAACAACCTTCTCTCATAGACGTGTAAGTGTTGACCGACCAGCAAAAACTTACACACATAAGATATGTACGGGCACTGTATGCAGTCTAGAGGACCTGTTAATAGCGATGGACTTTAGGGACTGATGGCTAGAGAGTCAGAGAACGCCGTACTATCACCACCGCTTGATGACAATGATGATGTATAGTTGTTATAAGACTTTTGTGATTCCCGACGATCGTTGTTTTCGTGTTCCATCGCCAGTTTGAAGCAATTATTCTATAAATCATATTCAATTTTCTTTTATTGTTCGGACCAAGAAAAAATTAATTGAAATTATAGATTTTTAAATGGGGATAATTGTCTTGATTTGCGTCTGTTTTGACTAAGGTTTTGTGGAAATAGTTTGTGATATTTGTTTTGGTTTGGTTTTACGGCATATCAACCATTGGAGGTTATTTAATGTCAAATCCGATATATTCATATATATATATATATATATATATATATATATATATATATATATATATATATATATATATTTGATTTGTAAGCATAAGTCAACCAAGATAGAAAGTTCCAAGTTTACTAACAATTCAATCAATTCAATTAAACATCAAACATTTGTTCACACACAGTTAAATGATCAAAATGTTCTATTTCAAACAATTCAACTTATCATAAATTAAAGTTGAATTGTTCCAAGTATTCCTATGTATCACTAACAATTCAATTAAACACTATTCATCTATTCACACATAGTTAAATGATCAAACAGTTCTTTTTAAACAATTCAATTTAGCATAAGTCATTTGTTTTGAATCAGTTTAAATGTCAAATAGTTCTATTTGACCCATAGATGAGACCCTATCAGATACTACCATCTCGGTTCAGAGTGGACCTGGGAGGAGTGGCAATGAAGGGGTACTCCACATTCCTCCAAATTTTAGCACTCCAAAAGCGTCATTAACAGGACACCCGTAGCGGGGGTCTTACTCTTCTGCAGAGATGCAGTCAGTGTATTCTATAGCCCCAGCCGACTGTGCTGAGTTAGTGACGAAAGTCAATTGTTGGTTGAATAGCGTTTTATGGTATATCATCTCTTGTGGGTTGTTCAAGGCCAAATCCTGTTTATATATATATATATATATATATATATATATATATATATATATATATATATATGATTGATTTGTAAGTGAATAGTTTATCGGTAACTTTATTTTTAAACGGGTTGTTAGGTCTCATTTCTTTGTACACAGTTAAATCGTTACATCTATTCGAATCTAACGCTAATAACTCTAATATTGATCATTTGTTTACACATTAGTAAATAATTGCAAGTATTGCTTTTGAACACTTGTAATTCTCTTTATCAATTATTCCGAAGTAATGTGGCAGCCTCGGGTGGTATAGTGGTTTGCAAGTTTGACTAGTAAACCTGGTAGTGTGAGTTCGAGTCTCATTTGGGTGCCCCATTCATACAACCTTGTGCCACATCTAAACAAAAAGCTTAGTAAATTACAACTATTTCTATGTAACATAATTTGCTTTGCAATATAATCTAAAAATACTTAGTAAAGGAATTAACAGTTGTATTTGATCCATTGATTGAACATCTACAGGTATTTCCAATCTGAGACAGAGTAGACCTAGGAGTAATGGCAATTAAGGGATCTACTCATTTTTTAAAGCCCCGGGACTGGAGTTTTACCATCAGATTCAGTTTAGTGTCATACCCAGGGTACTCATGCGAGGAATGTTAAATCTCTGCTGAAGTACAGTCAGCGAATTCTACAGCCCCAGCCGATTCAAGGGAATGATCAATCTATCTATCATACAAATAAGTGTGAAAATTTAAATAAATCATTACGAGTTGATTGCTGTTTAGCTCCATAGAATATCATTACAAATTAAATGAGTTACTTGGATTTATTTCTCGCAAAAAAGTAACTGAATCTTTATTGCGCACTCCCTATGTTAAAAACACAGAACCAACTAACATAATTAATGTACGTGAAAGCTCGCTAGAAATAGGATAAAAATACAGGTTCAGTGAAGTAGTCATTTGAAGTTCCCAATGAAGGACCCCTCCGCCAAAAAAAAAATCAATCTCTCTCCCTAAACCAAAACAAACAAACAAACAAACAAACAAAACTACAATCTTGTTAATAAACTTGAAAATATTGTTAAAATTCAAGTCTAAAATTTTACTTTTTAACAAGTTTGAACGAGGAAAACATTTCCAAACTTATGTGAATTTTGATTTCGTCGAAAGTTTTATAATTATAAAGAATGGAGAAACTCTTATATAAATAGCTTACTCCTCAATGAAACAGCGGCCTTCAAGGTTTGAGGCTCATGTTTAACCCGAATAGCTTATCATTCACTTACCAATCCAATTTACTCTAGGCCAAATAGTTACAAACAGTTTAAAAAGACCTAAACGTGCGCTATGTCTCTGGCGAATTCTGACTTTCTATCTTCTTTTAATTTAAGTTCCGATCTGCGTTTCAAACTCCCCGACTAATTTTAATGTCCTCTGACGAAGCCGTTCACTCTGTTTCCAGCCCTAAGTCGTGACATTAAAGAAGAAAAAAAACTGAGTTTGTGGAGATTGAGCCTGCATGATTCAACATTAATTTTAAAGTTTCAAAATTGGGAAATAAAAAAGTGAAGTCTCAGGGAGAATACTGACAGTACAAGACAGTTCGTAATTGTTTTGCTATTATCCTTATAGATTTGGAATTAGTAATATTTTGTTTAAAAAAACTCTTTACAGTGTAAATACAAACGAGAAAAATCTTTGCGTGTAAAACACGCTATTCTAAAAAAAAAAAGAAGAAAATTATCGATAAAAAACTACAAAAATCAATCTCAATCAATTCAATTTTGATTACAGTGCCCATATTAAATTGATTTGATGAATTATTTTATTTTATAAAATTATGCATGAATATATTTCAAAACTTTCGTGAAGTTGAATTTTATTGAAAATTTTTTGTGCCAGTAGAATTGTTATATGAAATTATTCTTTCATTGGCCAACGCTGGGTAGTTACTAATATATATATATATATATATATATATATATATATATATATATATATATATATATATATATACATTGTGATAGTGCATGTGTGTGTGTGTGTCTGTAGTTATTAATATGTCAGCTTCCAAGTAACATCTATTGAGAAAATCCCAGAAAAAGTTTTAATAACCTAACCAGCAATTTCTATTTCTTTTACGATTCACTTTTTTTGATAACATTTTTTACCGATATCCGATCACGTGAATTTCTGTCAAAAAAAAAAAAAAAAAAAGAAAAAAGAAACGCAGGAAGATTTGACTTCTGTTTGTAGAAACAAAGCAAAGAAATTATTTCAAAAAACAGCATGGAAAAGGTCAGAAAATAAAAATCTGTAACATGAAAGAAATAAAAAGAACAGACGCCAAGAAAATCTAAAGTAAATTATGCGGCAATCTCATGACTTTCTTTTAGCCCCACTCCATCCAACACAATATAACACAAACAAATAAACAAACAAAAAACAACCAAATAAACAAATAAATAAACAAACAACCCCCCCAAAACAAACACAACAACAACAAACTGATACAAAACAACAAATATTCAAATAAAAAAAAAAAAAAACGATGCCATTGAATTACTCTTCGAGTAAGAATAAACAAGACAGATATTTTTTATTTTGTAATTTTCCCCGTCGTCTTCCTTAAATCAATTTTCCCTTCCTTCATGGTGATCTTTGTGTTTCTCTGTCACTTTTTCTGATATTCATCATTGTGAAATTTCTCATCCTCTCATCCCATCTCCCTTCTTTTCTTTCAATCAAACATTTTTTCTACGTTATTTTATAGTTTCTTCCTTTTCTCTCTTCCTCCTTCCTTCCTATTTATCTATCATGGTATTTCGGCTTTAATTTGTCAATTAACCTATTCGTACCAGATTGATAGATAGGTAGATATGGACAAACTATTTCGTTGTATATCGAGTCTTTTTCACCCTCCCCCCCTCTCTCTCTCTCTCCTGATTGCTCTTATTCTGTATCCATCACTTATTACATTTCATTTTCCACCTTCTTTCTCCTTCTGCTGACTCTTTAGTTTTTTTCTTTTCTTCCACGCGTCAGTCTTTCTTTTTTTTTTGTATTTGGAGTTTCTTTTTTTAGTATTTGCTTTTGGTTATTTGTTGACGTGCCGGACACTCGCGACTATCTTTGGCAAAACAAGCGCCACTCATTCCTTAGCGATCTCGTTGAATGAGAGAAATAAAAATCCTAAATTATCGGCTTCACACACTATCTCTGCACAACACATCGTATTACCAAACAAATTTTCTTGTTATTTACTTTATTTGTTGATTAAAAAAAAAGAACTGTATTCACCTGCCGAACAAGAGATCGGTTTGTTGAATTTAGGAAAGAAAAAAATTATCAACAAAAAAGTTTTAAGGTTTTCTGATATGATGCCTGTATATGTACAAGAGGTGTTCATGAATATACCCATCCAAGTATATATGTACAAGAAATGTAAATTGATATAAATGCGCACATTTCGAAAAAGAGTTTTAAAAACTGTGTTACGATAGAATTTTACGAGTTTATAAATTTGCCACTAGCCCAGTCGGCTGAGTGGAAGCTGTAGAATACGCCAACAGCCCCTCTGCAGAGGGGTTAGTTGCCTTCCCATAAACGAGTGTCCATGATATGATACTAGACCATCTGATGGTAAGGCTCCTCCAATCCTGGAGTTTTGGGGAATGTAGAGTATCCATTCATTACCATTACTCCCAGGTCCACTCTGATTGTACCTGGGGTAGTATCTGTTAAGAGCTTATCGATAAACCAAAATCCTGACAACGGATTTAAAAATGATATTTTGTCTTTAAGAGGAAATTGATAAATTATTAAAAGAGGGAGTGATTATAAGATTTTCAAATTTTCAATTAGATATTCTATTTCTATTGGTCAAGTCTTTTATGAAATTTGATACGCTTAGCGATAGCTTTAGCTTCCCCCCTGTCTACTTGGCGTTGCCCCAGATGTTCTAAAAATGAATCACAGTTACAGTCAATAACACCTGCCGCCGCCACTCTGATGTATGTTTCTATTTCCCCCTTTCTTTCTGTTCTGTATCTCCTTCTTATAACCCCTCCCTATTCTTATTAATTATCTATTTCCTCTTATGCTGAACTTTAGAAAAACTTCTCATTCTGAAGAAGTCTTTTTTAAATAAAGACGAAATATCATTTTTGAATTCGTGGTCTGTGTTTCGGTTTATCCATTTTTCCACTAATTTTTTCACATCTTGTCAGATTTACCAAATCTACCTTTTTCACACACACACACACACACACACATTTATATATGTATATATATATATAAAAAAGGATCTCGCATCAAATAACTCGTTAGGGTTAATATGTCATAAAAAAACAAACCAAAGATTCGTCTCGTGAGCTAGTTGGAAATATGGACAGTATTTTATGTTTTTTTGAATAACTATTTGATGTCCAGTGAAGCCATTGGATTTCCTTTAAAAATAACTCAGCCATGATACAAGACATGACATGTTATTCGACGTAGATAGGTACTTCTGCTAGGATATATACAGTATCACCCCAAAATAAATACACCCCTAGCATTTGATTTCAAAATGTTAATATTCTTTAAAACGAAAGATACCTGGATTTAATTATTCTTAATATTATATTATACAATTAAAACGGATATTATTATTTATTATTCATTACCAAACTCGACAGTATTAAAACTGTAACCAAGTATAAAATTACGATACCTCTGTAACCAAAAATAAAATGTTACAAATATATATATAAAGGGAATACTTATTTTTGAGCCGCTGTATATTTATATTCTGGTTCACACACACACACACACACATACACATTAACACCCCTGGACAAAATATAAGACCATCCTAAAAAAGGAAGAAAAAGATATTGTTTACAATCTTAAAATTATGAAAATCAGATATATGAAAGATAAGGCAATGAAGACGACTTCAATTCATTTATATATATATATATATATATATATATATATATATATATATATATATATATATATATATATATATTAGCATTATTGCTTAATTTCAAAATTTTGTTCTGACATTAATATAAGATCAATGAGTAGAACTATAGAATATAAAGGCAAATTTCTTTATTTAATTTTGTAGATCTGCCGTTAGCTTTGATAAAATCAAAAATTTGGTATGCCATACTATCAACTAGTTTCTGAAGTTAAATCGAAGTTGTTTTTCCTATGAGTCTAAGATCGCGTTTTTGTGTTCAGAAATTACTGAGTACTATCGACCTCCTTCATAAACTTTGTAACAATCAATCTCCACAAATTTTCTATAGGATTGAGGTCTGAAGCGCTGCTGGGTGGTCAAGAAGTTTTATTTTTTGTTCAAGCAAGTACTTCTTTCTTATTGATGCATTGTGGATAGCAACATTTTCTTGCAGAAAAATCCATCCTTCTCCACATAGACAACGCCCTTTTTGTGCGAGAGATAAATAATTTAGCATCTTCACTCAATCTTCTGCTTTTTGTCGATCGCTGACAAATTGTAGTTTAAGTTTTCCTGAAGATGAGAAGGCTCTCAGATCATAAGAGATAATCCTTCTCTCAGCCTTGTTTAGTAATTCTCTTCTAGAAAATTTTTTGCGTTCCAGTATATCTAAAAGCCACCTGGATCGTCTAAATTGAATTTCTTTTCGTTCAAAGAAACAACTTTTCGCCATTCTTTAGCACTCAAGGTTTGATACTGACGAGCATATTTCAGTCGTTTCTCTTTGTGCTTCATAGTTAACCTTGGACGATGAATTCTTTTCTTATGTTTAATCTTTTCGTAGTTTAAATGCCTTCTAATTGTTCTTGCACTGTAAGGAGCATCCACTAGAGATTTCAATATTTTTCATGTAGACGAAGTTTTCTTTTTTACTTCTCAAACAATTCTTCTCTTGAATTGTGGTGATAATTTTTCTGGCCTGCCAGTCGGTTTTCTTGTTCCATATTTATTTGGACTTTTTAAGTAATTGCAGATAACGATTTTACTGCGTCCTAAGGCCTTCGAAATTTCTCTATGAGATTTTCCGACTCATTTCAGAGCTGTAATCTCTCCTTTGTCAAATTCAGATCATTTAAAAGTAATACAGTTTTAATAGCTTTTATATTATGTAGACTATATATGGAACATTTTTCAATTAAATTAAATCCCTTTTCTTTAGTTTTTATTGGTAGTCTTATATTTGTCAAAAATGAATTTTAAAATTTAGCATAATTGCTAATATACATATAAAAAATGAATTGAAAAATTCTTCTTATTTTAAATCTAAATGTCTCTCAACCTTATCTTTCATATATCTGATTTTCATAATTAAAAAATTGTAAACAATATCTTGTACTTTATTTATATTTTTGTCCTGGGGGTGTATATATGTATATATATGTATATATATGTATATATATAGTGGAGTTACAGATAATCGGTAAATGTGTTGATGAAATAATCTTTGGAATAAACGTCTTTAAAAACAAAATTGTTTCTTTTATAGATAATAATAATAATAATAATAATAATAATAATAATAATAATAATAATAATAATAATAATGATAATAATAATAATAAACAGACTATATGTATCTAGAAAAGAGGGAGGAAGAGTACTTACCAGCATCGAAAATACCGTTGACGCATCCATACAACGGCTCGAAGACTACATAGAAAAACACGAACGAGGACTAATTGCAACCATCAGAAACGATACGGACAACACGATAAACGAAAGAATAACAACAAGGAAACAAAAATGGGAAGGAAAACAACTCTATGGCCGCTTTAAGCGTCTAATAAACAACATCTCACACTAGAAAACCTGGACCTGACTAAGAAAAGGAGACCTTAAGAGAGAAACGGAATCCCTCCTAATAGCAGCACAGGACAATGCCATAAGGACCAATCATATCAAAGCGAGAATAGATAAGACGCAACAAAACAGTAAATGTAGGCTATGCGGCGACAGAGACGAAACGATCAATCACATAATAAACGAATGCAGCAAATTAGCACAGAAGGAGTACAAGACGAGACACGACATACAAACGGATCACCTAATCCTGGCCAGAAGACCAGACCTTATAAGAATCAACAAAAAAAGAGAATCTGCAAAATTGTTGACTTTGCTTTCCGGGCGGACTACAGAATAAATCTGATGGAATGTGAAAAGAAGGATAAGTACCTCGACCTTGCTAGAGAATTAAAAAAGCTATGGAACATGAAAGAAACGATTGTGCCAATTGTGATTGGTGCGTTAGGCACAATAACTAAAGGATTATCAAAAGACTTGGAGGACTTGGAAGTTGGCGGACGGGTAGAGACTATCTAAATGACAGCATTGTTGAGAACGGCCAGAATCCTTAGACGAGTCCTGGAGACTCGAGCAGACTTGCTGTCAGTCAGACTCCAGGGAAAAACCATCAGCTAACTCTGATGTGAAAGCCCTAAGGGAGTAAATTATAATGACAACATAAGCACGAACAGGGCTATAATAAATAGGAAACAGAAATGGTAAGAAAAATAACTGTATGGCTATTTCAAGAGACAAACTGATGAAATCTCACACGAAAAACCTGGATATGGCTACGGTTAGGAAACCTTATGAATGAAATTGAAGCTCTTTTAATAGTAGCACAAAGCAACGCCATAAGGACCAATGATGTTAAAGCGAAAATAAGACGCCATTGCAGGAATAGGTTATATGGTGATAGAGTCGAAACAATCACATAATAAACGAACGCAGCAAACAAGCGCAAAGAGAATACAAGACTAGACACGGCAGGGTGGGGAAGGTGATTCACTGGAAATTGCGCAAGAAATTGAAATTTTGCCATACTACCAAATGGTACAAGTACAAACCAGAGTCCGTCCTGGAGAATCAGATTCACCAAATTCTCCGGGATATTGAAATATGAACAGATCACCTAATCCCGGAGAGAAGACCAGACCTAGTGGTTATAAGCAATAAGAAAGAGAACAGCGGAGTTTACCGTCCCGGCGAATCACAGAGTGAAAATCAAAGAAAGCGAAAGGAGAGACAAGTACAGATGGTAATACCAATTGTAAATGGCGCGTTAGGAACATCCCCAAAAGGCTTGCAAAGGGGATTAGAAGAGCAGGAAATCAGAGGACAAATCGTGACCATCTAAACAACAGTATTATTGTGATCAACCAGAATGCTGTGAAGAATCCTCAACATCTACGGAGACTTGCAGTCAGTTAGACTCCAGTGAAAGACCGCCAGCTAACACTGAAGTAAAAAAAAAAACTCGTGTGGAGTATAATTATGATGATAATGCACGCAAATATCATTTAGATTGTTTATATCCCGCTCACTATTCATTGTAGTTTTTCTCATTGTTTTTCTTTCGCATCTTAATTTTTTTTGCCTGAGTTGGTTTCCAGTGAAATAGAAATGCATAACAGTTTTTAATTATCATTTCATAATAATTAAGAAATGACTAATGCTGCTTTTATTTTTTTCTATGATTACTTACAACTTTGTAAATTCTTACTCGAAGCCACTTAATAAACAATAACTTTTCTTCTGATAAATGTCTCAAAAGAAAACCAAGCGGGAAATAGAAGGAATAAAAGCAAAATGAATGAATGAGATGTTTTTTCATTTACCTCTTTTTCCTTTGTCTCTCTTTGTTTAACTCATGTTCTCAGCAATGACAAATAAACTCCAAGTTCCGTTTCAAAATAAACAGTATAAAAAAGACACACACACACACACACACACACGCGCGCGAACGTATCAATTCTCAAACGAAAACGATGAAATGCTGAGAAGGTCAACAACTATAAGTAACAATGAACTTACTCATTTTACTTATGTACGATATTTTTTCCGTTTTCTTTATTATAGTTGTTTATTCTTTTTTCTCTCTTTTCATTTTTTTTATTTATTTTTTTTAGTGGCGTTGATCATATCAAGAACTAAAATGACGTCGATGGGAATCCTCTTTTGCTCAGTATGGCGCCTGAAGTGAAAGTAGAAGCACCGGAAGTCACGTTTCCTTCATCTGACAGCGTGGACTCTTCTTGCTGTTGGACAAGACTGAGACACTGACACCACTCCTACTGCCCCTACCCAACTATCCTATAGTAAGAGCTGGTAAATTGTGACTCAGTGTCTCAGCATGACAGACGTTGCTTTTTTTTCTGAAGGGAGCCAGTTTAACGCTGATAAAATAGGCCTTCTTCTTCTTCTTCTTCTTCTTCTTCTTCTTCTTCTTCTTCTTCTTCTTCTTCTTCTTCTTCTCAATGGTATTGTCATAGTTTCTTTATTTTTTCTATTTAAGATTTCTACAAGAATTTTGGAGCGCATGGAGAAGTCCCGATGAGACTTGCGAAAAGGTTGGAAAAACTGGAAATACGAGGAAAAACTGAAGCCATTTAAATGACAGCAAGGCTAAAATCATCAAAAATAACTGGAAAGAATCTTGGAAAACTGTGGTGGTTTTGTGTCACTTAATCTTCACTATAACTATTGAGAAAACACAATAATAATAATAATAATAATAATCATGAGACTTATGAAAAGCTGGAGAATAGAGCAAGCAGCAAGAGGATGAATCCAAGATGAGGTTAAAATTCGAAGAGGCATCTTTTACGAAGACTCACAATCGCCACCTCTGTTATAGCAATGATTCCGCTAAATTATATAGTAAGAAAATGCAAAAGAAACTAGAGATTTACAAAACTGCCAAAAGGACAGACCACCGCATGTTTATGGATGATATTAAGATATTTGCCTGGTATAAAAAAAATTGAAACTCTTTGACAAATTATTTGAATTTACAGCCAAGATGTTGGAATGGAATTAAGGATTGAAAAACACGCCATGCCAATAATGAAAATAGGAAAACGAGAAACAACGGAAGGCTGGTTGGTTGGATTTTATAGGATATCAACCCTTGCGGGTTATCTAATGCTAAATCTTGTTTTGCCGTACTTATATATATATATATATATATATATATATATATAACTGGACAGGAAGGTACTTTGAAGAGCCTTTTCTAAATTGAACAAGAGGAGAGTTTTGAAACCTGAATGACAAAAAACTCAAACAAACAAAAAAACAATAACGAAGATACGAACAAAAAATTCGAAACACACACACACACACACACACACACACACACAAACGAAGCAAAACAAAAACAAACTGATGACGAAGCATAAAGTCTAAAACCTGAGAAATGATGTCGACAGATTATACCTGAAAAAAAAAAAAAAGAAGAAAAGATGCTGAAAGTGAACTTATTATCACTGAGAGTTATGTTGATGCAGTTGTTCAGGGCACAGCTTGAAACTACAACAAATATAACACGAGGACAAACAGAAAAACAAAGGGAGAAAACAAAAATAGTTATAATAACTACTACATGGACACTTCAAAAAATTAACTAAAGAAATTGTGCATGAGATGTCCTGGCTGTGGCTACGCAAAGGAAACTTAAATAGAGAAACTATATGAGATTCAAGAGAATAATGAGAGAGAGAGAGAGAGATAGAGAGAGAGAGAGAGAGAGAGAGAGAGAGAGCAAAAAGTAAACGCAGGAAGTTAGCTGGGAAGGAATACAAGAGAAAGCATAACTAGATTTAGAAGCTTATTCATTGGGAACTGTTCAAATGACCGAATTTAGACCATAGAGATCAATGGTTCCTGCCCAGAATATAAACTAGATAATGAGAGACAAAATTCTCTGTGGTTATGCGATAATAACGGATTTACATGACAGAAGCCTAGATCTTCTTGGCTAGCTAAGTCAGCAAGAAAAGAATTAACTTATCAGTTTTTAGATTTCTCTGTTTCACCTAACAACAGAAGTAAATCTAGATAGACACTAAACCTTACCAAAAAATTGTAAAGAATAAAAAATAAAAAATAAAATAAAAAATGAAATTAAAAAAGTAAAAAAAGATAAAAAGACCCCACAAATAAAACACGTGCAAAAATAACAAAACAAAACTAAAACAAAAACAAAAAACGACAAAAATATTGTAGAACATGAACATGGAACAATCTACTTGGAATTAAAATAAAAACTGAGGGAACTAGAGACCATAGGGAGATTGTAATTTCTTAATTGTTTGAGTTGAGTTTTATAGCATATCAAACCTTATAGGTTATTTAAAGTCAAATCCTGTTCATACATATCTCATATATATGATTTGTTCGCAAATATTTTGTTGGCAACATTTTAAAACAAGTCAGAGCTCATTTGTTTGCACACAGGTAAATATGTTCAAGCATTTTTATTGAACATTAGTAATTCTACTTAGTATAGTTTATTTAGTTTGATGGTATATCAACCCTTGATAGATATTTAATGCCAAATCCTGTTTATATAATTGATTTTTAAGAGAATAGTTTGCCGGTAACATTTTTTAAACGAGTCAGAGCTCATTTGTTTACACACAATTAAATTGTTTCAAGTGCTGTTATTATTTGAACATTGTTATTGTTGGCACACAGTTTAACGGTTTCAAGTATTGCTATCTAACAATAACTATTCTATTTGCCACAGTTAAATGGTTTCAAGCATCGCTATGTAATACTAGTAATTCAATTTAATATTAATCATTTATTTGCAGACATTTAAATGATTTCAAGTATAGTAAATGATTGAATGATTCTATTTGACCCATTGAAGAGATTCTAACAGATACTTCCTCTCAGGTCTACTCTGACCCTGAGAGTAATGGCAATGAAGGGGTACTCCACATACCCCAAAGCACCAGGTCTATAGCCTCACCATTAGGTTGTTTAATGTCAAACAGGACATTCTTTGCGTGGGTGGGGGTCATAGCCTTCTGCAGAGATGCAGTTGGCATATTCTAAAAACTCAGCCCACTGGGCTGGTGACTGTTCGTACAAACGAACTGCTGATATCAGCTAGAAGACTGAGAAAAATCTATGGTAACTATGGAGACTTTCTGCGACTTGGATTTCTGTGGAGGCCACGAGTTAGTACTGTTCTGAAAAACTCAAAATGAGTAATATACTATTTCTACTTCTAATAATAATTGTGAAAAAAATTGGATGAAAAACAACTGTATGGATATTTCAAGCGTCAAACAAGCGAAATGTCACACAAGAAGACTTGGACATGGCTAAAAAAGGACACCTTAAGAGAGAAACTGAATCTTTTCTAATAGCAGCACAAAACAATGCCATTAGGACAAACTACGTTAAAGCAAAAATAGATAAGATGCAACAAAACAGTAAATGTTGAACATGTGGTGACAGAGACGAAACGATGAATCATATATGCGAATGCAGTAAATTAGCACAAAAAGGATATAAAACTAGACGTGACTGGGTGGGGAAGGTGATCCATTGCGAACTGTGCAAGAAATTTAAATCGACCTTACGAACAAATGGTATATTCACAACCCGGAATCCGCCCTGGAGAATGAGACGCACAAAGTTCTCTGTGATTATAAGATAAAAACAGATCCCCTAATCCCAGCCATACGACCAGACAATAATTGTAAAAAAAAAAAAAAAAAAAAAAAGAAAAAAAAAGAAAAAAAAAAGAAAAAAAGAAAAGAGAATAATAAAAGAAGAGTACTTTCCGAATTGTGGACTTTGCCGTTCCGGCAGACTACAGTGTAAAATTAAAAGCAAGTGAAAAGAGAGATAAACCTTTATACCTTGCGAGAGAACTAAAAAAACGAAGTAACATGAAAGTGAAGGTGATACCAATTGTAATTGGTGCACATGGAACAATCCCTAAAGGATTGGTAAAGAGACTGGAAGACTTGGAAACATTATTAAGAATGGCCAGAATACTGAGAAGAGTCCTGGAGACTTGAAGAAGCTTGCAGTCACTCAAACTCCAATGAGAAACTACCAGCTAACCCTGGTGAGAAAAACTCTCAAAGGAGTAAAATGATAGCAATCTGTTAGGTTGGTGAGGAATCAGTTTCTTCTAAATATGATTTCAGTTCTTACGAGGGTAGGCTGAAAAGTTCATAAGCTATCCAAAATGCTCTCATTGAATGTGACCAAACGAAGTTTATTTTTCATCATAATCCCCCTTGTGTTCTACATACTTCTTCTATCAATGTTTCTCTGTTTGGATAAAAAGTGATCGACAATGGATATGTTGTCATCATATGAATTGTTCAGTCAATGAATTTTCCAGCCCTCCTTCGTATTTAATGAGGATTGAAGCAGATACAAGAACTGGCTTGCAGAAAGTGTCATTTGTACAGTAGTATTATTTTCTCATTTCGGCCCTAAATTGATTCAGGAACAAGGGTATGGTAGATCATAAAAAGGGTTGGTTTCATTATTCTCACAAGTGTAATAAAATAAAAGAAATTTTAATGACCGGGACATGATTTTAACTTGCATCCCTGGTTCCATTTTTCTTGTGTAAAAAGTAGGAAAAAGGAAGCATGATGAAAAAATGAGGAAGATAAATAATGATAAATCGAGGGAAAAAATAAAAGCCTGAAAAAAAGAACCTATCTTTTCAGAGAACCGGAAAAATGTGGACTATGAATGCACTGAGTTCCACATAATTATTGACACGCTGGATCAGAAGCAAATAGTTTAGCTAGAAATATATAAAATCTAAAAAGAATTGATGCCAATCATATAAGGGCATCAGAATCAAATGTTTTCCAATACACGAAAGGCTGGTTTTCATAAATTATTCTAGTAACATTATTTATGTCAATTTCAAACTAATCCAATAAAACGAACCTACTAATCTATTTTTATATAAAATTCAAAATATTTTTCATTAATGTATATTTATTGATCTGGCAGCGCATAGAACATTTAAGAGGTAAGATTCCCCATATGAGTGTCCTGGCGCTGTAGAGTACACTGAATGCATCTCTGCAGAGGGGTAAGACCGCCCCAACAAGTATCCTGGATATGACACGAAACAATCTGATGTTGAGGTTCCAGTAATGCTGGAGCTATGCGAGAATGTGGAGTACACCTTCATTGCCATCGCCCCCAAGTCCACTCTGACTCGCATTGGTAGCACCTGATAGAGTCCTATCTCTGGGTCAAATAGAACTGTTTGACATTTCAACTGTGTACTTATGCTAAATTGAATTGCTTGAAATAGAACTGTTTGATCATTTAACTCTTTCCACAAATGACTTATTTTTTTATTGAATTGTTAGTGATAATAGCAATACTTTGAACTCTTTAACGTTATCAACATGCTAAATTGAATTGTTTGAAATAGAACTGTTCGATCCTTTAACTGATTGATATTTAATTGAATTGTTTGTGATACATAGCAACACTTCAAAACCTTAAACCCTACAAACAAATTATTGATAGTGAATAAAGTTGTTCGTATTTGAGAGAAATCAGTAAAACCAATTAACTGAGCGAAAAATGCGCTCAGGCTAGTTTTAGAATATTATCTGCAAATTTTTTTGAGAAATCATATATTTAATATATATGTATAAAAAGGATTTGGCATTAAATAACCTATAATGGTTGATATGCTATAAAACCAAACCAATCAATAAAGAGCCACCAGCTAGTATTGTGTTGAAAACTTAATCGGAGCAATAAATATCGAGTTAGTCTTCCTTGTAAGGTACTGTAGAATTCTTCAACTGGTCAAGAGAGGAGACAAGAAATATGGACAACAGAACAAGAAAATTAATGACGATGCAAAAGGTCTCACTCTCGAGAGATGACGTTGAAGGAGGTAGAGATCTTGTCCGCATTGACGATTGTCTGGATGCAGTAATTAAAGGAATGGAAGAATAAACAGAAATAGCAATAAAAACTTAATCATAACAGTCAAAAGATGTAACGACAAAATATAACACAAAGATAAACAGAGAAACAAGAAAACTCGAAGAACAAAGAAATAGAAACAAATACATGAAGATTTTTGAGGAAGATTTGCTACGTGAAGAAAGAAATGAAACAATCATATTTTAAACGGATACAGCAAAATGGCACACAAAGAGAACAAAAGAGGACATGACTGGGTAAAAAGCGTCTACACTTTGACTATGCAGATAAAAAGTATATGTCCAGACAAGAATCTACCCAGAAAAATGAGATAAGATTCTCTGGAATTTTGAAATAAATTTTTAAGTCCCTCAATACCGGTCAGAAGACCCGACCTAACCTTTCTTAGCAAGAATAAAAGAATTTGTCAAATAGTGAATTTCGTCATTCAATCTGTTAAATGATTGTAAAGAATATTAAGTGGAAAACTGGAGGGAAGAAAATTCCTTACTAGAAACTAATGGAACATGAAGGTGACATTGCCGGAGCTCTTAGAACAGTTCCAAATAACCTGGCAAAGAAACCGGGGAACTGGAAATCATAGGAAGAATTACGACACTCCACAGCTTAACACAGCTGATGACGGATTGAGTACTCAGAAGAGTCCTGGAGAACGGAGGATATTTTTTGTCTCTTAAACTTCATTGAAAATCACCAGAAAGTACTGATGTGAAAGACTCATAAAGAAATAATCGCAAAAGAGTACAAGAACAAGGACGACTGGGTTGGAAAAGGGATCCACTGGGAATTGTGCAAGAGTTTGAATTTCGACCATACTATCAAATAGTATATACACGAACCAAAATCTGTCCTAGGGAATGAGACGTATGAAATTCTTTGAGATTTTGAAATACAAGCAGATAACCTAATCCCGACCAGAAGAAGAGACCTAGTTTTGATTTAAAGCAAAGAAAAGAAAAAGATCTTTCTGTCTTGTGGATTTTATTGTTTCGACGGTCCACAGAGTGAAAATGAAAAAGAGCGAAAATATAGATAAATACTTGAAAATTCCCAGACAACTAAAACAGCTGGAGAACGTGAGGATGACGGTGATAACAATTGTGGTTGGCGTGCTTGGAACAGTCTTTAAAAATTTGGCAAAAAAACTGGAGGAATTGGGAATAGGAAGAGAAATCAAAAACATTCTGGATACAGCATTGCTAAGATCTGCCAGGTTACTCCTAAGAATCATGAAGACTTGACGATGCTTGTTATCACTCAGCGTCTAGTAGAAGCCCACCAGCTAACGTTGGTGTAAAAAAGCCCTCAGGAAGTAAAGTAATAATTATCCTAATCTGAGATTGTGAGATACTAACGAATTCACACCAGAAGTTCAAATTTTGTTTTAATTACCAAGAAAATAATAAGTAAAACTTACTATCCAGAGGATTTTGCTGTTCCAGTTGGTCACAAACCTTGTGTTAATTAATAAGAAAAATCTTGTCTTGTGGATTTAGCAGTTTAAGTGAACTACAGAATGAAAATAAAAGAAAATGAAAAGCGGGGCAAATACCTTGCCAGAGAATTGAAAAATTAAAAAAAGCTTTGGAATAAGATGGTGACATTGATGCCAATTGTTGATGGAGCGTTTGTAACGCTACTCAAAGGCTTGTCAAGAAGACTGGGAAAATTGAAAATCAGGTTTTGTTGTTTTTTGTTTTTGTTTTGATGGGATATCAACATTCAAGGAGTATTTAATGCAAATCAGTGGTACTATTTAAGTAGCGGTGGTACTATTTAACTCAGAATTAGCGGTGGATAAGGGCGTTCATACATTTTCCAAGGGTATTAGTCCGTGAGAAAGTGAGTGCAATAGCGCGACTGGTGTTCGAACTCACTCACTACGATGTCACAGTCAAGCACGTTAGCCACTGTGCATGGATACCTTCTGGGGAAATAAAGGGAAGAATAGAAACCATACAGACCACAGTATTGTAAAAATCAGATAGAATACACAAAAGTCCTAGAGACCCAAGGAGACTTGCTGTCACTCAGACTCGAGTGAAAGGCCATCAGTCAAACCTAGTCTGAAAAAGTCACAAGGTGTGAAATAATAATTTTTTTTTACATAGAATGAAAATAAAAAGAAATAACACTACAGTAGTACCCATAAATAAGTATACCAACCAAATTTTAAATAAAATGCTAATTTTCTTCTTAGCCAAAGATATACGTACTACATTTTTTGTGGGGAGTGAGAACATCATACAATAAGAATAGATTTAACCTGCTTCTAAGGAGACAGTCACCCGGAGGCTGCAGGTTCAATCCTGACTGCAGACGAGTAACATTACAGGAATACTTAATGCATGTACCCGGTTATGGCTAACGGAATCAGAACAGGTGACCCTCGTGGACTCAATAAATGACGTACTTCGAAGTTCTGTGTAGGTTCCCGAGTTCGACAAACACCTGAAGAAGGCAAGAGGACATATCGGCCGAAACGTTGTGGAAATAACAATAAAGATGGAGACAATAGTCGGAAAACCCTTAATGATAAAAACTCTATAGCATTGTGTTAAAAATATGAACGCATAGCTGTTCGAAAATAATAACATCCTTATATATATCTATGCTATTCCTTTTTTTTAAATTTTAGCTAGAGAGGTGTTGCTATTTATTTTTTATACAGTTTGATTGCTGAAGAGTATGGAAATATTTAATATCTAATGATATCTATTGACGTTGTATAATGCTCCCTTAGGAGTGTCTTGTGTATATATATATATATATATATATATATATATATATATATATATATATATATATATATGTAGTCATCCACAGACTGTTTCCTTGTATCACAATTTATCAGTGCGGCTAGACACGTGAGATACTTCAAGGTTTGGTTTGGTTTGGTTGGTTTTATGGCATATCAACCTTTGTAGGTTATTTAACGCCAAATCCATTTTTATGTAAATAATCTGTTCTATTGAAAACAGTTCAATTTAGCACAAGTACACAGTTTAATTGTCAAAAACATTTCCATTTCAAACTATTTAAGCAGTTATATGTAATAATTCAGTTAAGTGTAAATACAGTTTTAATGTCGAAAAACAGTTCTATTTGAAATAATTCAGTTAAGCATAAGCACGTAGTTTAAGTGTAAGTACGGTTTAAGTGTCAAAAACGTTTCTATTTTAAGGTATTCAGTTTACTCAATTCATTTTAGCATAAGTATGCTGTTATTTCTATTCAACCCATAGATAGGGCCCTATCAGGTGCTACCACTCCGGGCCAGAGTGCACCTGGGAGCGATGGCAATGAAGGGGTACTCCGCATTCCCCAAAGCTCCAGCACTGCTGGAACCTCACCATCAGATTGTTTAGTGTCATATCCAGGACACTCGTTATTCTACAGCCCCAGCTGACTGGGCAAGAGATACTTCAAGCTGGGATCGAAATCTGGCTAGCTTTACGTCAGCCTGATGATATACCTCACAGCCATGAGCTGTCTCAGCGTAAGCAAAGTAATTTTAATGTATATGTATTGATTTTTCCATTTGTTTACATTTACGCTAGCGGATACCGGAGTGCTCATTTGTTAAAAGAGCTTTGCATTACGCGAGGGGCAAACGTTAATTCCTTCGCGAGAGTATTCAGCCAACTGGGAGGAGCATATATATAAAACTTTAAAAGTTTATTTCTGTCGAATTAATCCTAATCAAGTATTTCTTTTAACAAACATCTTTTTTATGGGCTTATATACTCATCTACTTTGATTAAAACTATTTTGGCTTCTCTCCAAATTGATAAAATACATTCTCTTTAATAGAATTTTATTCATCAAATTTAAACTATTATAAGATTCTATTTCTAAGTGACCACATTGCCTGACTGATATATATATATATATATATATATATATATATATATATATATAGTTTATTTGTTTATAGTATTGAAAGCTTATCTAGAACAAACCTTACTTTTTAGATGAGCTGATAGCTGAAGTGCGCTACATATTTTCTGAAGAACACTCTTCGGGCTTTGAATGAAGGGTTTTGACTTTTAGACCGGTTGCCTGGACTAGGCTTGAGAGTTATACTATTTTAGACACACACACACACACACACACACACACACACACACACACATATATATATATATATATATAATCCCATTGTATTTTGTATCGAGAGTATTAGCACTATACTGGTAATCTTCATAGTGATTGCGAATAAAGATTTTACAGCAGAACATTAGAACTGAATTATTTCGTCAGAAAAATTCAGACTTTATAAACCAGAGACTAAGTATAGTATATGAAAATAGAGAAAGCAGACAGCAAGTGGAAGTGAAGGAAAGTTTAAGGAAGAAAAATCTGCTCCATCCCTTTTCTCTCACACACAAACTCATATATACATGTATACATATGTATGTATGCATGTGTGTGTGTGTGTGTGTGTGTGTGTGCGCGCGCATGCGTTTGATGTGTGTGTGTATACACAAGTGTATTGATTAGTTACCATCGTACTGTTCAGATCTGTCAAATGTATTTACCTTCTCAATTCACCAAGGCCTCATTAAACAGAAATTTATGCTTTCCGTCATGAACTTCTTCTCGTGATAACAATCTTTTTATTTTCTTCTCAGTCTGTCAGTCTCTACGTATAAAACCTGTTTTTTTCTCTTTCTCTTTCTCTTTCTCCCTAATTTTTCTTACACATACTCTTTCTTTCCCTTTTTTTTCTCTCTCTCTATCTTCATATCTATATATGTGGCTGTGTGGAGGCTTATATAGTTGCATATTCCTCTTGTGTCTGTTGACCGTGTTCAAGACAAGATATACGCCAATATTTTCAAAGCGTGTGTCCTCAACCAAGAAGACTGCCGGTAAACATTCTTCTTGTTCCCTATTTCTTTCAGTACATTCACGTACTAGTAAAATCTATCTATCTATCTAGCATAGAATGTCTAAAGAATATCTATCTATCTATCTATCTATTAGTTAAAGACTTTCAACAATTTGTCGGATTTTCCCCATGACATTTTCAACTTCGCAATCAAACCTCAGTCCACTCTTTTACCGTATATCCTTGTTATTGTGTCCATCCGAAAAACTGACAGGATAACCTTTTCCCCCCACATCTATTACACCGACCCCCGCTGCACGCACCCTCTCTTGAGTACAGATTTCGACGCTTCCCCGCTCTCAGACTCTTATCACTTCCGCTAGACTTCTACTTCTTCTCCCGCCAAACAGCGTGTTCCATTTTCCGTAAAGTTCCACCTCTGCTGTAAACAGAAAAAAAAAAAAAAATGGATAAAATAAATAAATAAATGAATAATAAAAAGAAAGAAAAGAAAATCTCCTAAAAGAAGGACAATTACACCAAGTGGAATGTAAATATATTCAATTTTACATACGTATACACATTTATTAAATACCAATTATTGATATTTTCGTACCTATGTACATATATGAATGTGCATTTTGTAGTGGAAGCATTCGTTAAAAGGGATTCATTCAAATATATATGTATGCGTGCACATAAAGATATTGTGCAAACACAAATATATATAATATTGCCCATAAATCAATATACTTCTACCAATTTTTTTCTATAAAAAGTTTATTTTTCTTTAAACCAAAAATACTAAGATTTTATTATTTTTAGAAGAATATGATACAATCAAAATGGATATTATACAGTATTATTTATTACCAAACTGTAATACACTCAAAATCTTCAACGTAAAATAAAATTTCATATATATATATATATATATATATATATATATATATATATATATATATATATATATATATATATATCAAAGATATAATTGATTTCGTACTGCTACACACTCATCAATGTGCTATAGTAATTCTAGTCAATCAAAACTTTCTTCTGTTCCATAACTTAAGTATTCAGCACATCAAAATGAAGTATAAATTTGAGTCTTGTATATATATGTGATACTGATTTGTGCAGTTGTTACAGTATCATAGCTGTCATTCTAGTCACACATTCTAGTCATAATGATTTGACTCATATATATATATATATATATATATATATATATATATATATATATATATATATATATATATATATAGTTACTTTAACTAAATAGTAAAAATAACCCTTACAAAAAAAAAACAAAACCGGACGTGTTTTATAATAATATAACAATCATAGATAAGGTTTTTTTTTCGGGGTTAGTTTCACTGTCAGTTTTGATAAACTCTTTGAAGGCTATTTTACCTTTCTAGTTAGTTCAGTTCTGAAGCACAATATCAGACTAAGCCAAAACTATTTACGTCTGTTCAAATGTATCTGTCTAAACAATTAATTTACGAGCCTCCTGCAATTTGTATATATATATATATATATATATATATATATATATATATATATCCTCTTATAAGTTCTCAGTTTGAATCATTCCCAACTCGTCTTCTCTGTATATATATATATATGAAGACACATAAAACCGTTGTTTTTCCGCTGTCATACTAGTCGACAATGATACTTCTAGGTATGATGTCGTGAAGGATTTTTATTAGCATCTCAAAGTTTTCTCCGTATATTTTCAACCTCTGATACTCATTTTGAAGGATGTAGAAAATGTTATTTCTTTTAAAAGGTGGTAAATCTGTAAAAATATCATCTAAGGTACTTTCTGTCCATAATGTAGAGGAGTCTTTTTCAACGCCCTTATAATATTCTTTATAGCAATTCCATCTCATTCAAGTTTTACATATGCATTTGGTTCCGGTAGAATATATTGATTATGTGGATCTTGAAATAATTCCTTTAAATGTTCACATTTTTCTTTTCTTTAAGCATAGCTCTTTGTCTTGATAACCTATAGATGTAAAAATATGAAACAGAAAGAAAGAATATTATATGTGGGTGTTGGCACAGAATTGGAATCTCTTATTGTCCTTTTACATGAATAACTTTGGTATTAAATGAACCACGATGGTTGATATGCCATTAAATAATGAAGCCCAACCAAAACAAAAATATTAGCTTTTATTGTAAGAGTGGTTATTGCTTCTGTTTAGGAAGAAATGAATGATTTTAGTGGTTTTCATTTTATCAAAGATCAAGATGATAAAAAATGAGGCTCAACGGAAAAAGGGACGGCAAAATTTTCATACAGTCGCAAATTAGACTGAAACTTGCTCTATTTGTTCATTAAGGTATATTACTATAAAATATATTACTATAAAATATATTACTATAAAATATATTACTATAAAATATCTGTTGCGTTTTTTTTTCTGAATTACATAAATACAAAGACAATGAGAATTTCAGTGATAATTTAAAAAAAATTGAATACCATTTAAGAATTTGACTTTATAGCTTTTTTTCCAACATCGGGTTAATCCATGCCATTTTTCGCTGTTTGGAAAAAATAAACATTTAATTTAAATCATTGATGTCTTTACTCAACCACTCTGCACGAGAATGATGTGACTCAAGGTTGGTTGGTTGGTTGGTTGGCATATCAGCCTTTGTAGGTTATTTAATGCCAAATCCTTCTTTTTTTTTACAAATAATCAGTTCTATTTAAACAATTCAGTTTAGCATGAGTACACAGTTTAATTGTCAAAAACATTTCTATTTCAAACTATTCAGTTTAGTCAAATAGTTCTAATTCAGCTAATTCAATTTGGTATAAGTATAGATTTTGTTTATACACAGTTGAATGTCAAAACAGTTCTATATTTAACAATTCAGTTTAGCATAAGTACAGTTTCAATGTCAAAAACAGTTCCATTTCAAACAATTACGTTTAGCATAAGTACGCAGTTTAAATGTAAGTACAGTTTAATTGTCAAAAACATTTCTATTTCAAGCTATCCAGTTTAGTCAAACAGTTCAAATTCAAACAATTCAGTTTAGCATAAGTATGCAGTTAATTCTATTTAACCCATAGATAGGGCCATATCAGGTGCTACCATTCCGGACCAGAGTGGACCGGGGAGTAATGGCAATGAATGGGTGCTCTGGATTCCCCAAAGCTTCAGCATCACTGGAACCTCACTATCAGATTGTTTAGTGTCATATCCAGGGCACTCGTTGGTGGTGGTGGGGTCTTACCCCTCTGCAGAGGTGTAGTCGGTGTATTCTACAGCCCCAGCCGACTAGGCAAGATGTGACTCAGGGTCAATTTTTTAAAATTCGGGTCTCTGTGTTCATTTCCTACAACGAAACAGTTACATCATGAATGTCTCTATTTGAATCAATTTATCAAGTTTGTTTAAAGAATATTTTCTGAAGCCAGAATATTCAGCAATTAATGAAAAAAATGTCCCGCGTTTTATCTGTTATAAGTTAATTTGCTGCACCCACCAAAAAAAAACCCCGAACCGCTTCTAATTGTGCTCATTCCATAATCTTTGTGAGGGGAAGTATCATATAAAGTCTCTATAATTCCATGAAAGTTTTTACAGAGATTTGAATAGAAATTTTTACTAACATAAAAGTGTGGGATAATTATATTTATACATTTTTGTTTTGATTGTTGGACGTAAGTAATAAAGTGATGTAGTTATTTCAAATCTTCAAGAAGAATCTATAAATCTGATCTTTAATCAAGTGTGAAATAAACATGTCTTTTTTTAGTTTAGAATTTTAAAGTTCGTATGATTGGTTATGTCTTCCTGTAACATGACTTCCTGTTTATTAATGATAATTTTGGGAGTCATCCTCTCAATGAGAGTCCGTTTTATCCCATAACTAACAATTCTTTCTCCTTGGAACCTACTCCTGGATCTAAGTAATAGAATACAAATTTTGATAGCTCTACATCAAACTATTTATTGGGAACAGGTAAACCTCCCTCTAGATCAAATAAATGTGAACCTCCAATTTGGTAGCTCTACATTAAGTTGTGTTGCAGTCTGTCGAAGACAGATTAATTTTTGTCAGAGGTAGTACGAGGATCATTCAATAAGGTGAATTTGTCTAAGGAGTTGGCAGTTTGAACCACTATGCACAATTTTTAAGGCCATCAATAGTGATGAGACTTTTCATGTCCCAGAAGACTGTCAGCGTCAACTTCTTTACTGAACGTTGCGCCCGGAACGTTTTCTTACCGGAGACTCAGTGTGTTTCCATTGACTATCTTTTCGACTAAGGCTCATCGTAGCAAACCCATATTTGGCCCACTTGTAAATATTTTCTGGCCAAAACATGCTTCACTGTAGACATCCCACATTCTTTTGAAAATTTTCCATGATTTGTAATTCTCTAGAAACTTAATGACATATCTCTGTTAAAGCCGGAAGCGCTCTGGTTTATTTGAGGTCATTTTGAAAAACCTGAAAACAAATATTTTTGCGGTGTTAAAACAATATTTGCTTTAAATCAATTCCAAACAAGGCAGAGTTTACATTTATGAAAAAAAAAAGATTCTGAAAAAATATCTTACTTTCTGAAAAGAAATTCCCTTATGTTTTAAATGACGCTCACATTGAAGAACAGCTTTTAAAACACGTTGATAACCTTTCATGAAATGCAAGTAATTATTTCAGTTAGACAAAGAATTCATTGATATTTTCTTTTAATGTTTAAAATTAAAAATCTTTACGATTAGTTAAACGTTACAACAACTTCTCCTAATGTGTATTATTGTATATTGCGAGAAATCTTTATGAGAAATCTCCTTTTTCCTATGAGATAAAATTTAAGAAAAAAATTGTGATATTCTATGTCCAATAAGTTTGAATGCCAAATATAGCATTTTTTTATTGAAGACAAACACGTCACATTTATAAATATAGATTCATTTGTTCATTTTACACCCCCCCACCCCAAGCACATACAAGCTCTCAAAGGAAGGCACATATACCCCACGGAAGAACAATCAAATAATCGACATAGATATCTGTCGGCCAAAAACTATTTCCCTCAATTTCTTTCATATCTTTGATCTTAAACACCCACGCGCAGATACACTGGCACACAAAGCAAGTTGGCTTAGTAATATGTGTTTTACAGTATATCAATCCTTGTAGGTTATTTAGTGCAAAAGTACTGTTTTCACACACACACACACACACACACACACACACACACACACACACACACACACACACATATATATATATATATATATATCAAACGATTTGTAAACGAATACTTTGTTGGTAACATTATTTTTAAACGAGCTTGAACTCATTTGTTTGCACACTCATAAATGTTTTCCAATACTGCTGATTAACACTGATGATGAAATTCTATTTGATCCATAGATAGAGCTCAAACTGGTACCACCAATCCGTGTTTGAGTGGACCTAGGAGTAATTCCAATGAAGTGTTACTGCACATTACCCAAATCTTCAGGACTAGAACCTCACTATCAGATGGTTTAGTGTCGTATCTCAGACATTCATTGGAGGAGTCATACCTCAACGCAGAAATACTGTAGACGCACCGCTGGGCTGACACAAACAAAGACACAAGCACATACGCTAGAACAATAAAAAGAAAAAATATAAATGTCTGTTGGCCAAAAAGCATTTCTCTCAATTTCTTTTGTAATATCTTTTGACCTTAATCGGTTCATATTAATCTTAATGTGTTCGAATACATCTTAATCCATTTAATTATGCTTCTATATTTAGTCCTCTCGACATTTTCTAAGCTTAATTTCCCATGGCATAAAGCCAACTGAGATGAGTAAATAGGGCAACAGAGGTTGTGCGACGCCATTTTTTTGAGTGCGAAGAGTTAACTTTGGCTATTTTGAACCCTCACTCACACATGCATTTTTGTTTAAAAACTATGTATTTTTCTATCCAAAGTAGAATTTCGTAAATTTTTAAAAATCAATTTGAATAGCATGTATATATCTATATACAGGGGAAATTGTAGCCATTTCAAATTATTAATTTTGTAGGTGCGCTTTGTTTGTTTTAGGTTTCGTCGACTATGCAACTAACTAGCGCCATTTGGGAACAGTCTGTAAGAAAAGCAACACCATGACACAATTCACTCAAGAAATTTGGAAACGGCATGCTGTAATACAGGGCATTTACCCCGGAAGCTTCAATACAAAGCTTTCACAGTGCTTGTTTGTCAATCTGGAGAGAGTAAAGAGAATTCTAAAAGAGTTGGATGAGTTCAATGATAATTACGAAGGGACAACAGCTTGGAAGCTTCACTCTGACCGATCTGATAAGAAAAGAACTCCCGAATTTCTTGGCGACATCCAAGCCCTAATTGATAACGATCTCCACGAGTCAATCAGGTCCATAACCAAGGAGATGGGAGTATCTGAGTTTCTTATCAGACAGGTAGTGCATGAAGACATTCGATATTTCTTATACTAGATGAGAAAGGGCCAATTTTCATCACAGGACATAAAGGACGAGTGAAAACGTCACGCTGCAAAGTTGTTGAATAAGCTCAATAACCTTCCAACCGAACATGCTTTTGTTTTCCTCAGATGAGAAAAATTCTGCCAGGATCAGATGGTAAACACATAGAATAACTATTAGGTTTCTCTGTCCTCACAAGATGAACCGATATTAAAGAAAACCAAACCTCCAGTCTACATCATAATATATATATATATATATATACATTGAGATCTTATATATATGTCAGTCTGTGGATAATAATAATAATAATAATAATAATAATAATAATAATAATAATTTTATTATTATTATTATAATATATATATATATATATTAGTTTATTTTAAAATAGGTAGGTCCACGAAGAAATTTATATTTTTTTGGAGAACAGAATAAATAAATTCTAAAAATACAAATCTCTTCATGGACCTACCTATTTTGAAATATATTTTTATTCTGTCTTTGGACCTACAACAAACATTTTTATATGTATTAGTTTATATATATATATATATATATATATATAATAGCATGAATGCTTATCTGCGACCACTGGTTTCTTGCTGTCTTTGTGTAAGACACGTAAAACTTAAAGTAATGGACGTATTCATAATTATACATATATATGCACTTACGAACCCCTTCGCACTAGCAGGATTTGACACAAGGTCAATTTTTGAGCAGAGTTTAACAAGTTTGAATTCAGAGCTTTCTTTCTCCTAGATTGGTTACATAACAAAGTGTCTGAGTTAGCAGGAAAAGTAATTGGTCATTGTCGACGCTGTGTCTTCATGGATCTGTCCGTATAAATATCATCTTTCCAGTTTCCCCAATGATATAGGGATACGTCAGTTTCTCTTTTACATGGAACCTGTTTCAGTTATAATCTGATATGACTAAGGGTTGGCTAGTTTTTTCTATGACGTCACCAAACCAGTCTTGGTCTTGATTATAAACGCTATCCTTTTTTAGGAGCCCTGGTAAAGACTGAACTATGTGGAGGGTGTTGGAATTACAGGTGTATTTGTCTGGGTATTTTCTCTTTACAAGTAAATTCTTTGAATTGGAGGTTCTACAAGACTGCTGGTAGTTTTATCCTTATTTTTCCCCATAAAGATTTCACTGAGGCTGCGCCATTTCTCACTGGTGCTAATCAATATGCAAGTTAACATCAATAAAAGTCTGAATTCTTCCTTTGGATGTTGTTTGTAGCCAAAATGGACACCTGTAAGACTCTTAATAGTAAATAGCGTCTTTAAAAGCCTGATATTTGTAACATTGTATTTTTCTTATAAAAAGTTAAAAATATAATTAGGAAAATCTTGTTTGGTGAAATCTGATGAGAATATCCCTAATTTTGGGGTTTACTTTTTTTGTTGACTTATTTGTGCCTTTGTAATTACTGAAACTGATGCAAATTATCTGAATGCATAAATTAATATTATTGTATTTAATGAGGAGAAGAAACTAGACGGCAATTACACAAGAATGTTGAGAGCAATATTGAACAAGTCCTGGCGACAACACCCCACAAGACACCAACTATACGGATACTTGACTCCCATCACGAAAACTATACAAGTTAAACGAACCAGACACATAGAACACTGCTGGAGAAGCAAGGACAAGCTCATAAGTGATGTACTCCTATGGTCCTCCACATATGGCCAAGCGAAAGCAGGACGACCAGCTCGAACTTACATACAGCAGCTATGTGAGGATACAGGATGTAACTCTGAAGACCTGCCAGAGGCGATGAATAATAGGGAGAAGTGGCTGGCGGCACGACATGATGATGATGAATATTCATTTAAGATTTTTGTAACAAAACGTGTATGTAACAAGGAAAATGAATATGCAAATTTTGTTCATACCCTGCAGCTCTCAAACATCCTAGTTTTATCAGTTGTTCTTCCATTAAACAAGTTTGGTCACCCATATTTTAGAGAATTTTCATCTTGTTTTTTTTTATTAATGAATATCTAACTGTCCAAAGATCATTACACTTATATTCATTCATGTAATTCAGTTTTGGGTTTTTGTGGTGCAAAACATAAGGCATCAACAGATCAGTCAGTATCTGCATGGAGTAGATAAATATAAATCTTTGCTGGTCGGCTAACGTTAGTGTGACCATATGTGGTTGTCCACGCGAGAACATCGCTTATGTGTCTATCCGTGCTTCTCCAGAAGTCCCCAGTATGTCTTCTCCGTCCTTATTTGGATGATTCGTGAGTTTTTCAAAACCTTTCAATTATGTTTGAAAATGCTCGCAAAATGAAGAGCGAGACATTACACAGGAAATAAAATGATCGGAAAACAAACTTAAGCTTTTAAAGTAATTTTCCACACACACACACACACACACACACACACACACACACACACACACACACACACACATATGTATATACATATATTTTATACGTATATGACACAATAATGCATGAACAAAACACACGCACGCAGACAAACACACACACACACACATACACACACACACACATATATATATATATATATATATATATATATATATATATATATATATTTATATCATCATCATCATGTCGTGCCGCCAGCACGGATATCCCTGACCCTCTCTCGCCACTTCATCCTATCACTCATCGCCTCCGGCAGGTCTTCAGAGTTACATCCTGTGTCTTCACATAGTTGCTGTATGTAAGTTCGAGTGCACGTTTTTCTCTAACTGCTAGCGTTTCCCAAGGGACTCTATATTTAGTTCTAGGTTTTGTTGGAATACACTTAGATGCCGCCTCAAGGAGTGCTTTTACAAAATTTTCATATTCGTCATTTGGGGTACCTTTTTCTGTCTTCTCTTGTAGCGCTTCGAATCTGTTTCTTAATGCTAATGCATATTTGTCTCTAATATCTCTGTTGTTAAGTAGAGCCCAGTCATAGTGCCTTGGTTGTTGCTTTTCTTGTGGCGTTTTTTCGTAGGCTTAGTCGTACTTTAGCCGTAACTATTCGATGATTGGAGGACACACCCTCGAAAGAGGAGTATGCCTCGCAATTCATCGCACTATTTTTCCATTTCCTATTTATAAAGACGTAGTCTATCTGTGCTTTACTCTTGTTTGCGTATGTGTGGGTTCATAATTTTCCCTCCCTTTTTTGAAAGTTTGTATTGAGGCATGTTAATCTATTTTCTATCATGAAATCAATTAGATGTTGTCCATTCCTGTTTGACGTGTTGTGTAGGCTGTATTTGTTGTTTCTGTTTTTCCCGATTTGTGCATTCATATCTCCACCAATGACTAGCAGGTTGTATTTCGGAATGCTACGTACTAGGGAGGATAGTTCTTTGTAGAAGGTGACTATTTCGTTTTCTTCATAACATTGGTAGGGCTGCAGCAGGAGATAATTGTTGCTTTGGGGTTGCCATTAAACGTTGCAGCCATCATCCTAGGTTGTATTCTCTCAATGCTATTTAGTGTTTTTAACGCCCTTGGTCCTATAAGCATTCCCACCCCTCCTACCGATGCATTGACAGAGTTTTTCCATGCTGATGCAGTCACCAGCATCCATCCATTGCCAGTTTCGTGATATTTGATATCTTCGGTGTGCGTATATATATATATATATATATACTGACTATATATATTTGATTAATTCCCCTCCTATTTATTCTTCATCCTACTCTTTATATAAATCTATATGACCCGTGATAGTATTTGTCATTCAATATTCAGTCCTCGATGATAGCTCCAATTAAAGCCAAAAGTACTTGAGAAACCTACGCAACCTTCCTAAATTCATTTCATTAAAAAGTTAAACGATTCATACAAAGACTTGAACTGATCAAAAATAGAATAGGCAGACCCAAACTTTCTTTCCTATTTACTCAAACATGTTTGAAAGAGTAAATGCTACCTATATATTGTGAGCCGGTATATATATATATATATATATATATATATATATATATATATATATATATATATATATATATATATATATATATATATATATATATATATATATATATATATATATATATATATATATATATATATATATATATATATATATATATATATATATATATATATATATATATATATATATATATATATATATATATATATATATATATATACCGGCTCACTGGTCTAGTGAGTAGAGTGTTCGCCAATGGTCCAGGAGACCTGGATTCAATCCCTGGTTGCGTCATACCAAAGACTTTAGAAATGGTACTTGATACCTCCTTGCTTAACACTCAGCAATATAAGGTACGTATCAAGGGTAAAGTGGAGCAATCCTGGGAAAGGAGTAGCGCCCTCCCCTATACTTCGGTGTAGAAGCTGTTGAAAAGGTAGCCTTCTGGTTTCCCTCGACTACGATCGTCAATTTACTTCAATATATATATATATATATATATAGACACACACACACACACACACACACACACACACACATATATATATATACGTAGCGTATTTACATTTTCGATTATTTTATTTCCTCAATTACTAAAACTCAAAAATTGTTTTGTCTGAAGAAATTCTTCCATGAATAAAGAACGAAATATTACTTTTAAACCTGTTGTAAGTGATTGATTTATCCACTTTTCCACATATTTTTATCATATGTATGTATGTATGTATGCATGTATGTGTGCGCATTTAAATACACGCATATTAGTGTAAAGATTAATATGTACATATATGCATATCTGCATATTTGTTTGATTGTTTGGGTTTTATGGAATACCAATCTTTGTAAATTATTTAAATGTCAAAACTGTTCTATTCCAAACAATTCAGTTTAGTGTAAGTAGAGTTTCAAAGTCCAAAATATTTATATTTGAAACAATTCAGTTTAGCATCCCAAAACCGTTCCATTTCAAACAATTCAGTTTAGCATAAGTATGCTGTTTAAATGTCAAAACTGTCCTATTTCAAGCAATTCAGTTTAGCATAAGTACACAGCTGAACTTTATTTGACTCATAGATAGGACCCTATTAGGAACTACCACTCCGGGCCAGAGTAGACCTGGGAGCAATGGCAATGAAGGGGTACTCCAAAGCTTCAGCATTACTGGACCCTCACCATCAGATTGTTTAGTGTCATATACAGGACACTCATGGGGGGGGACTCTTACCCTTTTTCAGAGAAGCAGTCGGTGTAATCTACAGCTCCAGCCGACTGGGCAAACATGCATGTAAATGTGTGCATATATATATATATATATATATATATATATATGTTTGTTGTAGGTCCAAAGTAAGAAAAAAATTTTTTAAATTGGTAAGTCCACGAAGAGATTTGTATTTTTTGAATTAAAAAAAATACCAATCTCTTCGTGGTCAACCTATTTGGAATATTTGAAATATAAAGTCATATGCATGTGTTTGTATGTATACGTATAAATATATATATATAAACACGTGTATATATATATATATATATATATACTTATATATAAATAGACGCATATTAGTGTGAGCATTGATACATACAGTAATACAGTTATATATGCATACATGGATATTAATGTGTACATATAATGATAAATACATATATTTTTGTGTTTATACATATATATATGTATGTGCGTGTGTGTGTGTGTGTGTATGTGTTTGCGTGTGTGTATGTGTGTGTTTGTGGACATGCCTCCCGCGTATGCATCCATATATATGAGCGTACTTGTGTGCATTTCTAGCAAAAGTTAACTGGAGTTGCGGTAAGACCGACGCATAGTAAAGATTTAACTATTAAAAGATAGATTTCAATAGGTTTCTTTTCCGGTTTTTCGTTTTCATTTGATTTACTTGTCTTCTGTTTTGCAACTGTTGTGCATTTACGACAATATACAACCTTATTTGTGTCGGTTCACGCTGAAAGCGGGAAATTCCTCGCTAAAGCATTTCCCGTCTTCGCTTGGCTAAATGTTGTGGCTGAGTGGCTAGTTTTGGCGTTTGAGGCAGAGAAGATGTCTAGTCGGGCAAAAAGTCAATAGGTTACGCATTTTTGTTGGAGAAGAGAAATGCAGCGGAGATGGAGGAAAGAAGGGTGAGAGAAGACGAAACGAAGGGTCGGGGCTTGGATTTCGTTTCGCCAATGGCTTTTTCACTTTCCACAATCAATTTGGTTTATCGTTGAGGTGTTTCTTGTGTCCCAGTTTAACATTTCACTCACAGCAAACTCTCACTTGGTGAATTACTTTCTATTTAAATGCACTCCAAACACCAAGATAATTTATATTTTGGTTACTGTTTCGAAAATAAATGCCGACTTTTTTAGACGTTTAAATGTAAAATCAACCATTATTTTCCTGGAATCCTTCTAACTCAATTCTCATTTAACAAAAATTGGCTCATACACAATACAAAAACAAAGTTTCATATCAACATATTCAACAGAAAATTCAATAATCTACGAGGATCCTTGAATAAGTTTCCAGAATTTTTTTGTATGGGCACTTTTATTGATAGTACACACATGAAACTCTAGTCCCCTTCGAAGTAATCTAGTCCGGCTGCAATGCACTTGTTGTGCCATTCCAACAACTTCTGGAAGGCCCCATGGAAGTCCTCTTGTATGAGCCTGTCAATGACCTTCGTCACAGCCTTTTTCATCTCCTCAATTGTCTCATAATGACAGCATGTGAGCTTAGGGAATAAGCAAAAGTCAAAGCGAGCAAGGTCTGGACGATAGGGAGGGTGAGGAACTGTCTTGATGCCCATCTTGGTCAAATAGTCTGTGACAAGGATGGAGTTGTGGACCGGTGCATTGTCCTGGTGGAAATGCCACTGACCCGATTTGAAGAGTGCTGGTCTCTTCCGACGGAATCTCTTCATGAACTCCCTTAAAACTTCAACATAGTAACCTTAACTCTTATCCTAACCCTTTGGCCAATCAAGAGTTTACGACAATTTTAAATGCCTTTACAAAAAAGTCTGGGAACTTATTGAAGGCACCACGTATGTCACGTCAAAATTTGAAGGTTGTTAAAAAAGTAATGCGACTGAAATTGTAAAAATAAACAAGATATTAAATATATCTTCAAAATAGTCCCAGCTGTATTCTAAACGTTTATTCCAGCGAGCTTTCCATTATTCAGAGCACTTCTGACAGACGGAAAGATTAATATATATATATATATATAGAGAGAGAGAGACTGAAAGGGAAATATAAACATATTCAAACACATAGAATGTCACGACTAGGATAGATTAAAGTGTGTGTATGAGAGAGAGAGAGAGAGAGAGAGAGAGAGAGAGAGAGAGAGAGAGAGAGAGAGAGAATGACAACCGACTTGAACAAAGAAATATACATCAACGAAATTAAGAAGATTGTTCTTTCAGCTATTAATTGATTGATTTCGTGATTTAAATTTGAATAATCCATTTTACAAGATGGTAGATCGATTGTCTAAAGGCGTTTATTGAGATTAAACCCTTTGTCAAAATTACACTGCCCTTCAGCTTGGCACGCAACATACTTGCGTGCTAAATCACTCACTAAACTTATGATAAGTCCCATAATGATTTAACTAGGTTAAGAAGGTAAGCAGTGGACAGCTCATCACGCACACGAGAAAACATCCGTGTTATTTAAAGAATTACAATTTAAAAAAGGATTTTTGTTTAATTACTAGACCATCCGTGAATCCGTTGGGCTCCCGTTGTATCAATTGATTACTTGTATTTTGGAGGAAAAATTAAGGATTATAATTGGCATTTTATATTCGTCTTCATTATGTCGTTAATTCGGATCGTAAAAAATGACGTACTGGGCCGACGCTGACCCCACAACATTATCAATAATTTGTAAATTTTTTTCATAAAGATCTTGTTACCGAGGGTTGTTTTGCTAGTTTGCAGTCACACACACACACACACACACACACACACACACACACACACACACACACACACACACACACACACACACACACACATATATATATATATATATATATATATATATATATATATATCCAAGGTGTGTTTAGACGGTGTGAAGTTGTATTTACCAAAATAAAAATTAACAATAAATGTAACGTTAATTTTCTTTAAAATAGTCCTCTTGGACTTCAACATACTAATTCAACATACTAATTCCTGCTAGTTTTTCTGTGATCGAAGAGCTTTGTAAACACGTTTTGTATTTGGTGAGAAGATATATATATATATATATATATATATATATATATATATATATATATATATATATATATATATATATATATCTTTAATGCCCTTCATTCATTCAGATCTTTGTCGAGTCGTACGAACCCAAGTCTCTGGAAGTATAGAGGGTGCACTTACACTATCCAGTGCTTCGTAGAAAAATGAAAACTTGAGTTATATTTTTTCTTTTTCCAATTATCGCTGAATTGTCTTGACTTCTGTCTAATCATCATTACTTTGATATTGAAGTTGATAGATTCCTTAGAAATCTTCATTTGAATTTTAAATAATAATAATAATAATAATAATAATAATAATAATAATAATCAAACTGGGACTTGATACTTTCTGGTCACACTCTGTATGTGTGTAGATGTGATTGTCAATGTGTATATTTGTGCAGGTGTGTTTTGCCAATGGCCCAGGAGATCGGGGTTCACTCCCAGGTCGCGTCATACCAAAGACTTAAAAAATGGTACTTGATACATCCTTGCTTAGCACTCAGCATTATAAGGTACGTATCAAGGGTAAAGTGGAGCAATCCAAAGAAAAGAGTTGCGCCTCCCCTACACCTCAATGTAGTAGCTATTGAAAAGGAAGCCTTCGGGTCGCCCTCGACTACGGTTGCTAACTTTACTACACTTTGGTGCAAAAAGATAAGGACACCATAAAAAAATGCAGAAATTTGTATTGATCAACTTTTTATTTAAAAAAATCATATTTTTATTAAATTTTGCTAATGAATTTATGTATTAATTTTTGAAAAATTAATTTATTTGATTATTTTCCCATTAGATAATAAAATAAGCATGTTGCAAAAAGATAAGGCCACTAAAATAAAATCGCAAATACCATTATTTAATACTTTGTTTTTCCTCCTTTCGCTGCAATCACTTCTACGCAACGATTTTTCAACGATCTTATCAGACTTTTGACAGTTTGATCATCTATTTCGGACTATGATTTCATAATTGCACCAGTCAAGGACACCTTTGAATCATATTGTTTACCCTGACCGTAAACTTGTCGGGCAACTATACCCCAGAGATTCTAGATGAGGTTAAGATCTGGACTTAATGCTGGCCAGTCCATTAGCACAACATTTTTTCACTAAAAACGCTTTTGAATGCCTTGACACATGAATTGAGGCATTGTCTTGTTGGAAAATAGTCCGTGGAGTAATGGTTATCGTCGTCGGAATTGGACACGGTGACACGAGTTCAAATCCTGGGCGAGACTGATTGCATTTCACATAGCACTAATACCCTTGGGAAAGGTATGAATCCAATTATTCTACCTCCAGCTAGGGGTAAATAGTAGGACAGACTAGGTTCTTCAGCCTTGGTTAGGCAACTAGTCTAGGAGAAGGAAAACTCTGAATTCAAACCTGTTGAACTCCGTTTAAAAATTGACCTTGTGTCATATCCTGCCCGAGCGGAGGGGTTGGTAAAAAAAAAAATAGCCCGATTTCCAGCAATACGAAAGAAATCCTCCAAAAAAATATTCGGTGAGCATGTCTGTGTATTGTTTTGAGTCCATGTTACCGCTTACAAGAACTAATTTGAATATCCCATAAGAACATAATGCTCCCCATGACATTGCAGAGCCGCCTCCACTTTGGAGTTTTTTAAAAATCTTTTTTTTTCTTAGGTTATGCCAATAGCAATGGACCCCATCGGGATCATCTAAATTCCATTTTTTCTCGTCTGTAAATACAACATCACTCCATTTTTCCCCGAACGATACGTACTTTTTGGCCCAACTAAATCTTGCCTTTATGTGATGTTCCTTCCATGAAGGAGCTTTTTGTCCCTTTGAATATTCAACATTAGGGTAATTTTTTAATGTTCTCCATATGGTCCAATGTGAAATATTAATGTCATCAGGAAGTTGAATTTGAGAAACGGATTTTCCGGATTTTCTAACATCTCTGATAATGGCACGTTTATTCCTTGGACGGAGTTTTTCTGGCCTACCTGGAATCTTTATGGTTGTTTTGTTCTAATTTTTTAATGAAATTATTGACTGCACACCTTGATCTGTTGATTTTCTTGGCGATTCCTCGTCGAGAATATCCATCTTTTTTAAAAGCATCGATCATTCTTTTCTCGTGACCTGTAAGAGAATTGCAACGTCCCATGATTTATTTTTAATTTTTATTGCTAATTTTTATGTAAAAATTAATATTAACATAAAGATCTGTGAGTTAATTTGTTTTATTTAATAAATTCATAGGTGGCCTTATCTTTTGCAACGTGCTGATTTTAATATTTTCTGAAATAATTATCAAAGAAAAAAATGTTTCAAAAATTTTTAATCAATAATTTCATTACTATAACATTTATAGAAATATGAATTTTTGAAAGAAAAAAGTAGATCAATTCAAATTTCTGCGTTTTTTCGTGGTGGCCTTATCTTTTTGCGCCAAAATGTATATTTGTGTATGTGTATGTTTGTGTATGTGTAGATTTATGTATGTGTTATAGTGAGCACACCCAGAGAAGAATTTTTTGAATGATGGACGTTTGGTTTGTAGTGATATATAGCATATATATTATAGCACTATAAGCAGAACAATTGAGAGAGAGAGAGAGAGAGAGAGAGAGAGAGCAACAAAAGGAAATACCGGTTAAACTGACGACTCAGCATAGGTAGACGGCGTCAGTTGCCCACAACAATTTATTATATATATATATATATATATACTAAGTCTAACGTAAAGTTGGGTGGGTTTCGATTCCAGCTTCAAGCGTCTTACGTGTCTAGCTACACTGTATAGTTGTGATACAATGAAACAGTTTGTCTGTGAATGACAATATCTATCTATCTATCTATCTATCTCATGAAGAAAATAGAAAAACAAAGTAATTCAAAAGTGATGAATTTATTATGACGGAAAGTCAACGTTAAAAAAATTCGGTTTTTGTAAGCTTTCCTATTTAATCAAACATGGTTAAATGAAAGACTGCTGTACAACCACACACACACACACACACACACACACATATATATATATATATATATACGAGGATCATTAAATAAATTTCCAGACTTTTATCGTATGGGCACTTTTATTGATAGTACACACATGGAACTCTACTCTATTTCGAAGTAATCTCCTCCAGCTGCAATGCATTTGTTGTACCGGTCCAACAACTTATGGAAGGCCCCATGGAAGTTTTCTTGTGTGAGTGTGTCAATGACCTTCGTCACAGCCTTTTTCATCTCCTCAATTGTCTCATAACGACAGCCTGTGAGCTTAGAGATTAAGCAAAAGTCACAGGGAGCAAGGTCTGGACTATAGGGAGACTGAGGAACTGTCTTGATGCCCATCTTGGTCAAAATAGTCTGTGGCAAGTATGGAGTTGTGGACTGGTGCATTGTCCTGGTGGAAATTCCACAGACCCGATTTGAAGAGTGCTGGTCTCTTCCGACGGAATCTCTTCATGAACTCCCTTAAAACCTCAACATAGTAACCCTAACCCTAACCTTGTGGCTAATCAACCTGTGGTGTTCTGATTTTCTTACTCCTTCCACATCTCTCATCATGACTCACAGACTCCCTGCCTTCCTTCAATCTCTTATGCCACTCAAAAACTGATGCTCGATTCATGCAAGTTGGTCGAAAATCAGTCTGAAGCATTCCATACGTTTCTGTGGCATTTTTTCCAAGTTTAAAACACAATTTTATTGCATATCGTTCATCTAAAGTGTCCTCACTTCCAGATTGCATTTTTGAAATTCATCAGCAGTGAAAATCAGGCTTTAGTAGGGTGTATTCGAATTGCAACTGTAGCTGTTCATTTGAACCTGAAATCATAAAAATTGGTCAGTCATCTCATAAGACGTATAGCAATAACATATTGAATTTTTATGAGTCTACGACAATTTATATATACATGCATATACATATACGTACATACATACACACACACGCACATATATTTATATACCTGCAAATATAAATACATATTTATATACATATACATACGTATATACATATATATGTTTGAGTAAGATATGAAGTTGAAACAAATCAGACGGATATGTTGTAAAAAATAAACGGAAAGAAAAATACGTATAAATGAAAAATACCTGTAAATGAATGAGAAAACTTTCTGATAATATTAGTCTATGTTCCCCAACGTGTTTCGACCTGCTATAGAAATGTTCCAAGATATGAACTTATATAAATTTAAGGTGAAAGGTATATCTGGAGAAAATATTTTAGGTCATCCTCAGGGTGGCAATTTTGAATTTAAAATCATGGTTTAACCATATAGAATTCTTACTTCTTAAATTTAGTATTATTTTAAACATTTTTAATTAATTGTTGCTGTTGGTGTAGTAGATTTCGATTCTGTTTTATATCCGATTGTAATATAATGGCCGATGGATTTCGTTTTATATATCTTGCCTTTGGATTTAGTTAGGCTGAAAACCTTTCGGCTCAGCACATGGATTAGTTACGTGCAAACTTGAGCGCAGGTGTTAACGCGCGCGCAAGGAGGATGTGTCGTTCACAGATGTCAAAATAAAAATCCCAGGACCAGGGTATGTGAATGACGTCATGCACCAGAAGCGTGCGTGGAGGATTTTGGGAGATTTGAAAAAAGTCAGTGAGTTGAGTCTTGCGGTCCGAAGAAGAAGGGTGACTTTCGCTAGCTCGCAGTGGCCTTGTGGCGGGTGCTGCACGTGATGGTGGTGGTGGTGGGGGGCAGATGAAAAAGCCAGAATAGAAAGAATGTGTCTCTCTCTCCTTATGTCGAAGAACCTTTAAATTCAAAGGTTATAAAAAGTTTCGTACCTGAACTAAGAAGTCGTAAGTGTTTTTCGTGTTTCGGGATTCCTATGTTCTATGTATATATGTTATGAACATTCTATGTACGTTTCACATGTTCATGTATGGCTATGTTACACGATGCATTCCATGTAAAAGCCTTTTCTATCATTTGTAATTCTTGCGAATATAGTTTTGATGGCTGGGAAAATAGGAAACAATCAGACCCAGATTGCTGCTTTAATTTCTATGCTCTATTGCCTATCTATGCTTTTTTTCCAGATATCTCTCACACTCTCTGAAATTAGTGTAATATTTAGACTTAATAATAATAGAGATGTATTGGGGGAGTTTCTATGGTTTAATGGCTAATGTGTTGGACTGTGGCATCGAAGTAAGCGAGTTCGAACCCTACTCACGCTATTATGTTCACTTTTAGACAAATACCCCCGAGAAAAGGATGAAACCCCTGATTCTCTTAATTATGGTTTAAATAGTATCATCGCTGTTCTTCTATAAGAATGGCTTTGGCATTAAATAAACCATAATGGTTGATATGGCATTATTCAAAGAAACAAAACCAAATTTAGATATACACTTTACAGTTTATTACATTGTCAGCCATGTGGATGATGGAGTATCAGATACCTCTTGTGTGCACCGATGGGCGTTTTTTGTCTTGCCTTACTGTTTAAAAATTAACTTTGTTTTCGACTCAAATTGCTTAAAATTATACATATTTACCAACCCCTCCGCTCGGGTAGGATATCAAACAAGGTCAATTTCTAAGCGGAGTTTAACACGTTTGAATTCAGAGTTTTCCTTCCTCAAGACAAGTTACCTCACCAAGGGTGAAGAACCCAGTCTGCCCTACTATTTACCCATAGCTGGAGGGAGAATTATTGGATTCATTACCATTATTTACTATATCTATAAAATATAAAATACATAAGAAATTAAACAGCAGAACACTTACTTTTGGCTCACCCTGTATATTGTTCATTGATCAGATTGGCAAGAAACTAACTGTCAAAAATTGTCTATGTCTACGCTAACCTAACTTAGATGTTCATGCTCTATCACCTGAACACTTTTTAATCCTATATATATATATATATATATATATATATATATATATATATGTGTGTGTGTGTGTGTGTGTGTGTGTGTTGTACACCCCTAAGTATTTTTTCTTCCACTTTGAAAACATTATTGGCGTCAACTGCCTGACAACCTTAGTATTCAACCCTAGGGACCGGGTAAATGAAGCTTGATTTTAAAGGAAAACTTCAAAGCTAGTATGTCCTCTTGTAGTATTATAACCACACACACACACACACACACACACACACACACACACACACACACACACACACACACACTGTTAATCTTAAAGACTTTCCTTCTTTAGAACTATTAACTTTTATTTTCCGATCTGGAGGCACAGGAATGAGGAAAATGAAAGGAAGTTGTTTAAAAAAAAAAAAAAAGAAAAAAGAAAATCTTTTCCTCTTGTTTCGTAACATGAGGAAACTTATTGAATAGCTATCAATTCACTTTCTTTACTCAGTCTCCATGTTTTATTTTTAAATTGACGTTTTAAACAGCCTTTCGTTCTAGTTCGAACATGATCATAAAAATATCCCGAAAAAAAAAAAAAAAAAAAATAAATAAATAAAATGAAACAAAATTTTGATCATATTTTTGCACGACGCTGCGGAAGTTAGACCGTTATTGCTGGAAGGAAAAAAATAGACGTGAAGTGGGAAAAAGGCAAAGCAAAAAGAAAAAAAAACATCGTCAGTGTTCACGTACTATCAGTGTGGGTCGGAATGACAGTAAAAACAGTAATCTGATAGTTGTGTAGAGGTTGTTTGGGTGAACATAAAGTAGGGGTTGCTGAAAAAAGCCGACTGAGCTCATTTTCCCACCACCATATTCAGCCTTACAGTAACTCGGTTAATTTACTTTTTAGGTTCTTTCTATTCCTGGGTATTGCTAAATGGTTCAGTTCCTCATTTCTATAATATATGCAAAGTTATTTCATTTTTCAAATCTAATATATACTAAAATTAACAAGAACCCCCCCCAAAAAAACAACCTTTAACGATTAAATAAAAAGTGAAAATTAGCCGGCTCAACGTATATAAAAGTGTCGATTATTTTTATCTCTGGAATCGATTAAGTGAACTGAATAAAATAATCTGTAATAAAATAGAGCGTGCTATAAATGGATATTATATGTATAGTTGGTGTCTGGGGGCTAAAAAAGGTAAGAGAAGTGATAAGAAGATGAAAATTAATGACAGGAGCAAAAACCGTCATTTTCTATTGGATGTGACACATTCCTGTCAAGACAAACATGAAGACGTTTTTATCAATGCCATCCGCTTTGATCACCTGCTCGAAATATATAATCGCTATATGCCTTCTGTTTACACACTGACGCAGTTAGATTATCTCTATTATATTCTGTGATGCTTGTACGTATACTGCAATGACATAGCAATAAATAGCAAATCGTAGCGAAACTTTGAAAGAGCTATACCATTAAAATACTATAACTGGGATGATAAAAAGCAATTTTCACTACTATTTTTGACTTAATGATTTTAGCGTAGGGTTTATATTCGTTCTTATCCCGATAATAATTCGATTTTTAGATGTTGGAATATCTGACAACTGGAATAATTTCAAGTGTAGTTTTTTTTTCAGATAGAGATTTTGTCTCCAACAATTATGCATTTATGAAGAATTTGATGATTATAAAGTTTTGCAGAAATTGTAGTTATTGCTATAATACTCTAAGCTATGTTTTTAAGTTGACGACCGTAATCGAGGCTGACCAGAAGGCTGTGTGTGTGTGTGTGTGTGTGTGGAATTCCTCGTGTCGTAGAGGCTAATGTAGTTGATTGTGGCATCGCAGTAAGCGAGTTCGAACTTCAGTCGCTCTACTACGTTCACTTTCGAACAAATATCCTTAAAGGTACTGAATCCCTTCATCTCCCCCGCTATGAGTTAAATAGTTCCACGATTGTTCTTCTACAAGGATGGATTTGGCATTAAATTACCTCCGAAAGTTGATATGAAACTGTGACTAAAAATGGGAAAAGAGGATAATTGTATCTTCCTTGGAAGAAGAAATTAAATGGAAAGTGATTCATAAAATAAGTGTACATCGTTTTTTTTTCACTGGTATGATTAGCTTATTTTCCCTTTTTTTTTTTGTTCAACAGAATCATTCAGAAATAAGGCAGAATTTTAAAATACATATTTGCGCACTCATAACACTATTGCCACCAAAGTAAATTTCAAAATCTAACAAATAGAAGTTTAATTTCTAAAGTAAATCTAACGCATCCAAATAGAATAATTTTTAAAAGGTCTTATATATATATATATATATATATATATATATATATATATATATATATATATAAAATCAAATCTAAATAATTCGAAACTGGGAATTCTTTCAAAGATTAACCAAAGCGGCGGGAACTGTAGAATACACCGACTGCATCTCTGCCGAAGAGTAAGATCCTAACCCAACGAGAGTTCTCGATATGACACTAAACAATCTGATAGAGACACTCCAGTAATGCTGGAGCTTTGGGGAATGCAGCGTACCCCTCCATTGCCAACGCTCTCAGGTCCACTTTGGCCCTGAGTGGTAGCACTCGATAGGTCCTGTCTATGGGCTGAAATAGAACTGTTTGACTTTTAAACTGAGTTCAAGCAAATAACGTGCAAAATTGATTTGTTAGAAATAGAACTGTTTGATCATTCATTGGTGAGTAAACAAATGAACGATGTTTAATTGAACCATTAGGGATACATAACAATACCTGGAACCATTTAACTGTGCGCAAACAAATGAGTAATGTTGGATAGAATAGTTAACTAATGACTCATTTAAAAACGAAAATACCTACAAACTATGTGTGCAAACAAATAACTGATGTTAAATTCTGACTTATATATCAGTACTTGAAACCATTTAATTGTGTTCAAATAAAATGAGCTCAGGCTTGTTTAAAAAGGTTATCAACAAAACGTGTTTACAAATCATATATTTATATATATGTCTAAAAAGGATTTGGCATTAAATAACCTATGATCGTTGATATACCATTAAACCCAAGCAAAACAGCTTTCAAAGATATCTTAAATTAATTGGTCTCTTGATGCTCACGTTTTGTAAGGTAAATCCTATTCAACCTCACAATAACACGGTTAATTCGCTTATTAGGTTCTTTCTATTTCTGGATATTGATAAATGGTTCTGTTCCTCATTTTTATGAACAATTATTTTTTTTTTCAAATCTAAAATATACTAAAATTGACAAGAAAAACCCTTAACGATTAAATAAATAGTGAAAATTAGCCAGGCCTACGTATTTAAAAGTATTGATTGTTTTTATTTCTGGAATCGATTAAGTGAACAGTATAAAATAATCTGTAATAAAATAAAGCGTGCTATAAATGGATATTATATGTATAATTGGTATCTGGGGTTGGGGGATTAAAAAATAGAAGAAATTTAAGAAAAGCGATAAGAAGATTCTGTTTTAGATTCTCTGCTTCCATGTTCAAAGCTCTTATACGATTAATAATTCATCAGAATATATTATTGCTTGATAATCAAGCAATAATATATTCTGATGAATTATTAATCATATAAGAACATGCAATCATTTTTTAAATATTAATCTTTCGGAATAGCTGATTTTAAAAACTGTAGAGTTTAGCAATGAATAATAGTAAATCATATCCGCAGTTTTAAAATAAGGTTTGATAAACCAGATTTCAATTTTTGGTAAAACAATATTTAATCATATAAGTGGGGAAAACATAAGCTAAAAAAGATTTTCTTTTTCAAATTACTTTTGTGCTGACATGAGAAAGTGAATCGACTCTTTTTATCTATGAGTCAATTTATACGTAGCTGAACACACATTGTTTAAATATAATCCATAAGCAAAAAGAAATCCTTTTATTTTGGATTAGTTTCGTGACAATCTAAGATTTGGGAGATAATCACTCATCTAAAAGGAAAACCCTTCTTGATCGCCCAACATTTAAATGAAACTGTCTCCATTGTTTAATCAGACAATAATTTATTAGCCAGATTAATTAAGCGGCACCAGAATATATGCTTTTAATGACAACTATTGTCAATAAAAGGTATACAAAACAGGGAGTACTATTTGCGAGAGCAAGTTTTCAGCTTTAAAACTCTCATACTCATCACAGTTAATGATGAATTTTTGTCAGAAATTAACAAGTGTCGATATGTTGTGTTGTAATATAATTAAGGATGGTGATTAATCATATTAATTAATTATCTTATTGGTAGTAATAAACTGTGAGTTCGCAAAAAACTTTCAATTGAAGAGCAAGTCGCAGTTGACGGTTAATTGTGTGTTAACTAAGGGCATTGATTTTAAAGGTCAGGACTTGCAGATGTGCACATGTTATATGCGCGTCAGACTGGTCATAATAGGGTTTTATTTTGAAATCGGGGTTGTAGGCTGGATATTAGAAAGATAAAAATTTCGTCGGCAGAGGTTAAGATAAGATGACGTAACTCTGAAAGTTATTGAAACGTGTTCTGATCACATTAGTTGATGAGATAATTAATATAATATATACGCAGGGTCATTTAGCGGTGAGTTAGTCAGTCGGTTGGTTAGAGAGGGTCACTCTTAGTTGAAGACAGTCGATGAATTAGACCGGACATTTTCGAGCGGCCACTTTAAGGGTGATGGGCCTAGTCGACGTGAAAAAAAAAAAAAAGAAAGAAAAAAAGCATAATTATACAGTTTAATTTCATAAGTAGGACCCTATTAGGAACTACGGATCCAAGCCAGTGTGGACCTGGTAATGATTGCAATGAAGTGATTTTCTGCATTCCCCAAAGCTCTATTATTTCTGGACTTTCACATCTGATTGTTTAGTGTCATATCAGGACACTCGATGGGGAGAGTCTTACCCCTCTGCCGAGATGCAGTCGACGTATTCTGCAGCTCCAGCCGACTGGGTAATCTTCTACAGGAATGGCTCTGGCATTAAATACCACATAAATGTTGATATGCGATTAAAAGAAACCGAACAAACTTGAATTTTTACGCACCCGAAATTTGTAAAATTTAAAAACTCTATCGCTGGCAAAAATGCACTGGCAATGGCGGTAATGAGGCGTAGAAATTAAAATTTTAAGGAGGAAACTTGTTCTATCCTTTGATGTTATCGTTTTCTCTGAGTCTATTGTAATTTTCAGTCGTAACGAATAGCAGGCATTACTTTCGAAGTGTTCCTCTTATATTGCGAGCAAAGATTTCCGGCACAAAACATGGTTTGAATTTTTTATTCTGTCTTAAAAAAAGAGCACTTTCCTTCTAATTATTCTGGTGATGATACTTTAGTGCTTTAGAAGTAATTCAGTATTTTAAAAGAGAGTTCTATTTGTGAGTGGTGATGAACTTTATTGATTAATCATTGTATTTGTAGAAAATTATTTAAAGTAAATGTACAGTAATTGATTGCATGATGATGTAGCTTTAAACATTAAACAATTTGCTCAATGACAACAAGGAAAGCTGTAATCATGCAAATGTAGAATCCAAAGGATGACGGGGCTATTTGCATCGAATCTAGGTATAAATTGTTGAGCAGACAAAGCTCTAAAGCAACCAGTCTAGAAGAAAGAAATATTTTGAATTCAAAACCTGGGAATCGGAGTCCATAAGGCAGTCCAGCGTTGTCTTTAACGTGGTTTGCGTGACCTTGAGACCAAGTTGTTGTACCTTTTGCTTTTAAACAACGTTTTTGAGAGGGAAGAGGTGCTGTATGGGAAACTGTCAGCCTTCCATACAACCTTGCCAAGATCTGTGCTGAGATCGGTGACGGTAATGTTTTAAAAATGTATCACGTTTGCTGTGCTATAATAATCAACACACACAAATAATATTTGTTATTTTTGTACAACCCCACCCAAAGAAAAACAAAACAAAAAACAAAACAAAAAATAAAGCAAAACAAAAAACAAAAAATTACCTCCCCACCAAAAAAGTGAGTTGTATTCTCTCTATTTTCAATATGGAAGTTGTAGCCACATGTTTAATATTTGTGGCTGTTATTGTCAGATTTCTAGAATTGATAGATTTGATATTTACATATTTTCCAATACCATGACTCAGATGAAAAAAAGAATTTTCAAAACTGATTTTCAAGGCCCTCCCTAATTAGAAGATTGATAAGGCACAATCTTCCTACATCCATTTATCCGATGTGTCCTAAAATTATTACAAATACTTTTTCACGGCATTTAATCATTTAAAAACTCCCTTCTTTACTTCCAGGCTCTTCACTGTCTTTCGAATTTATTTTAAGCATAATAATTATTTATTATTATCTTCGACGGAATTTGAATTGGTATCCTTTATTGCTGCAGGAGAACTTATCAAATAGGCTACGAAAGTTTAACAGCTGTAACTGTTCCGATTTACACTTTTCAAACTCATTCTATTAAACGAAATTCGGTGCACTCTTGCCCGTAAATAAATACACCTCTAACTTATTTAAAAAAAAAAAGTTAATTTTCTTCTTAAGCAAATATATCGGGATTTTATTTTTTTTGCATGGAGGATGATCTTCACCTCCATACCTGTCCCATTCAATCGCTTTTCATTAGGTTTTTTGTTTTGCTAAAATACCAAAGCAGTATTGTGAATGTAACTAACAATTGTTTAATTTTCATCCAATAAGATTTTGGTGAAATTAGAAAGTATAAATGCATACATAAGATAATCGTATCAGAATTTAAAATAACTCAGCTACGATACAAGATTAACTTCTTATCTGACGTATATGCATAATTCAGCAAGTAAAAATTAAGCATTTCCGTAAATAAGTACAACACAGCATTTTTCGAAAGTTCTTTTATTGTTAGTAAAACATTATTCAGTCAAAACGGATATTATTAGGTATTATTCATTACCCAATTCAACTGTATTGAAATAAAAAATATGAATATGTAACACTCTAAACATTAGTACACTTCTTCTTGATATATATATATATATACGAGGTGCATACGATAAGTTTCAAGACTTTTTTTCGTATGAGCACTTTTATTGATTGTACACACATGAAACTCTAGTCGCCTTCGAAGTAATCTCCTCCGGCTGCAATGCACTTGTACCGTTCCAACACCTTCTGGAAGGCCCCATGGAAGTCTTCTTGTGTGAGCGTGTCAATGATCTTCGTCACAGCCTTTTTCATCTCCTCAATTGTCTCATAACGGCAGTCTCTGAGTTTAGGGAATAAGCAAAAGTCAACCCTGTGGTCAATCAACTCTGGTGTATTGACTTTCTTACTCCTCCCACACCTCTCATCATCCCTCACAGACTCCCTGCCTTCCTTCAATCTCTTATGCCACTCAAAAACTGATGCCCGATTCATGCACGATGGTCTAAAAGCAGTATGAAGCATTCCATACGTTTCTGTGGCATTTTTTCCAAGTTTAAAACACAATTTTATTGCATATCGTTCATCTAAAGTGTCCTCATGTCCAGATTGCATTTTTGAAATTTACCACCTGTGACAATCAGGCTTTAGTAGAGTGTATTCCAATTGCAGCTGTACCTGTTCATTTGAACCTGAAATCATAAAAATTGGTCAGTCATCTCATAAGATGTATAACAATAACAGTGAATTTTCAAGAGTCTACGACAATTTTAAATGCCCATACGAAAAAGTCTGGAAATATCGTATGCACCTCGTATATATATATATATATATGAAGAAGAAGTGTACTTATATATATATATATATATATATATATATATATATATATATATATATATATATATATATATATGAATGATTTGTTTTGATTGTATGATTTAATTATTCATTGGAAATAATAAAATCCTCGAATTTTGGGTTCCGAAGAGAATTTGTTTTTATTTAATAAGGAATATTTGGCGTGTACTTATTTATGGACTATGCTATAGACACTACAATGCTGAAAAAAAATGAGGCAGCTTTAATAATATGATTTAAAAAATATGTTCTTTCTATTGTGAAATCTTTGATTGCAATTTGTATAATTGAATGAGTGTATTGCTTAAAACAGAATCTTCATAGAAAAGCTATAAGACTGACCTGCTATTTTTTCATATGTAAATCACATTCTAACATTACCATTTAATTCCAATATAAATTGGGCGATAATAATATTATGTCAGCCTATTACAATTCGATAAGTATTAAACATATGCCTAAGTTTAAATGTACGTGACAACACTCACCTTGTTATTAAAAGATAAAATAACACGCAATTGCTAATAGGAAATCACGCTATAATGACAATGTTTCACTTTTATCCGCCATCTTAGCAGCAACCTTGATTCGATAATCCGGAAGATTAAGAAAGAAAGCAAAGAAGCAAAAACATCATTAATCACACGCGAGACGAAGAACAGAGAAGCTTATCTTGTCCTCGGTGACAGATTTGTGCTCCAGACAAGAAGCCAACAAAAGTGGTTGAACTAGTTGCTATTTCCCACCAGCGTGCAACTGGCTGCTATTTCAGCCGAGCAAAAATTCACTGCAGTGTTGTGAGGACGGTTAAATTTGTACTCTATTAGTTTTTATTTAAACATATTTAGAGTCTTAACTTTTAAACGCATTATAAGCCTTTATTTCACGGAATATGAATAAAATACTCTGTAAAATGTTTTAGAAAAGTTCAAAACGTTTAATTCCTTTATGAGATTAAAACAAACAATGATTTAAAAAAAAATACATTTGATAATATAATTCCACTGTCTTTTTCCTTATTGAAATGATGCATTTCGAAAACTAACATAAAATTCTTTCAATGAATAGTAATTTACAAAGCTCTTTGCTTCGATGTGGCACAAGGCCGAATGAATGGGGCACCCAATGAGACTCGAACTCACTCGTGTAAAATTCTTTCAATGAATATTCCTACAAGATATTCATTTGACAATAAAAAACAAACAAAAAAAAGTAAAAAAAAGTAAAAAAAGACAAAAAAACAAAACAAAAACACAACAGAAAAAAAACTGAACAGTTGTATATAATGAAATTAAAAGATTTTCCTTCTTGGCGATAAAAAAAGGCGTATCATTTAATATTTTTCTTGTAAGGTACAATCTTTTCGTGTTACATATTTTATCTTATTAACTTTTGGGATAACAGTTTCTAGGTTTGATAACAGTTCAAATATTTTCCTGATCTCATTATCCAACGAATATACACATTTTAAACAATTACATTCTGTATCAAAGTTATATTCTTAAATATTAACTTTTAACTGAAGGATTTTAAGGAATAATAATAATAATAATAACAATAATAATAATAATAATAATAATAACGCTATAAGGGCAAACTACGTTAAAGCCAAAATAGATAAGATGCAACAATATAGCAAGTGTAGGTTATGAAATGATAGAGACGAAGCAATCAATCAAATATTACACAACTGGAGCAAATTAGAGAAAAAAGTTTAAGACTAGACAGGACTGAGTGGGAAAGGTGATCTACTGGGAATCGTGCAAAATATTGAAATTTGACCATACAAGCAAGTGGCATATGCACAACCCGGAATCCGTCATAGAGAATAAGATGAACAAATTTCTCTGGGATTTTGAGATACAAACGGATTACCTCATCTCAGCCAGACGACCAGACCTTGTGATAGTCAAAAAAAAAAAAAAAAAAAAAAAGAAAAAAAAAAGAACCTGCTGAATAGCAGACTTTACCGTTCCGGCTGACCACAGACTAAAATTTAAAGAAATCGTAAAGAGAAATATATACCTGGACCTGGCTGGAGATCTAAAATAACTATGGAACATAAAGGTAACGGTGATACCAATTGTAATCAGTGCCCTTGGAACGATTCCCCGGTGATAGTTAAAGCGACTGGAAGACTTGGAAATATGTGGACGAATGGAGACTATTTAGACGACAGCCTTGGTAAGATCGGCCAGAATACTGTGAAAAGTCCTGGAAACTTGAGTCAACATGCTGTCACTCAAACTCCCGTGAAAAACCATCAGCTGACGCTCGTGTCAAAAACTCTCAAAAAATTAAAATAATAAATTCCCAGTAATTTGTATTGTAGTTAATTTGCTAGTTATTAGACACAACTGAAATTCCTTTGCATAAATAATTGATTATAGGTAAGATTTAATTCATTTTCCCGCGTCTAGTCAAAGACTCCTACGGCATGGTTGCTAAGCCTTTACTTGGAATGGCTTTGCACAGTTTGCTAATCATGCCCCAGTGTTTTTTTCTAATCGGTGAGGTTGCGTGATTTTTTTTACAAAAAGAAAAAAAAAATGCCGCACAAAAATTATTTTAATGCCATACACGTATTTTAAAAGTTTCAGATAAATAGATTAAAAAACGTTCAAATAATAAAACTGTATGACCGAATAAGCAATTATTATTATCATTATTTATGTCTCATTGGGCATCTACTCCTTTTTTCCCATCAACCTTTTCGTTTCAGTTTCATGACATATCAAACTTCGGGATTTATTTAATCCCAAAGCCATGCTTGTAAAAGAGCAGTAATAGTACTTTTTAACTAATAGAAGTGGGGAGTAAGGAGGTTCTTACCTACCCAAGTCTATTCGTCCGAAAGTAAACATAATGGAGTGAGTGGAGTTCGAACCTGCTTTTAACGATGTCACAATCTAGCTCGTTAATCACTACGCCACAATACTCGTTCCACATACATCAACCTTTAAAAAAAAATCTTTGCACATAATATATACATTAATATAATCTCGATATACAGATCAAATTCAGCGAAATATTTTATCCGATAGTCTCCCAAAATGCCCTTTTATTTCCGAATTCATCCAATTCAATCTTCAAATTTTTTACGCTATTTATTTCTTGATCGCTTCAAAGATATCTACTTAATTAGTAAAGAAAAAAAAGAAAAAGGAAAATAAATTCCAGTTGCTTGATAGATTTTTAAATTAAAGGTTTTAATTTAATCGACTCCCATTCTTCTTTCTTGAAAAAGTTTATCTGAATCGTTTTAATCTCTCCCTGTAACTTTAATCCTTTAGTCTTTTTTAAATTAGTTTTGTCATTCTTTTTTATGCCTTCCAATCTCAATATTGCACTCCAATTTCCATGTTTAGACAATGGAGCCAAGGAATGAGTACAATATTCTATATGAGGTCTTATTACGATTTTATATATCTTTAAGATAACATTTGCCTCCCTTGAAACAATATTTCTAATAATCCAGCCAATCTTTCCATTTACACTCGATATAATAGACAAAATCTAATTTCATATTGTTCTGAATCTAACGTCTGTTTCGAAAAACATGCAACTGATTACGATCTGGTACATGTTTCTTAGAGAGGAGATGAGCACTGCCAAATGAGCACCGATTTATTTATAGATGCCATTAGAGGGAAATGGATGACATCGTACCTCGAAGACCGAACAGGTTATGGACAAAAAATAAGTATTTTCAAAGCTGATTTTTACGACAACACCCACTTTTCCTTAAGAAAATTGACACAAGAGATTTCTACTCCCATATCCTTATTCATCTTCATTTGTGTTAAAAAGTTTGGTAAATATAAAGAAAACCACATCAGACTAGTTAAAGGAATGGTTTTTATAAAGTAAAGTGGGCGACCATAGTCGAGGGTAACCCGAAGGCTCCCTTTTCGATAGCTACTACACCAGGGAGGGCGCTACTCCTTCCCTGGATTGCTCTACTTTATCCTTGATCCGTACCTTATAATGCTGAGTGTTAAGCAAGGAGGCATCAAGTACCATTTTTTGAGTCTTTGGTATGACTCGACCTGGGATTGAACCCAGGTCTCCCGGGCCATTGGCGAACACTCTAACCGCTAGGCCACCATACCTATCCCACTCCTTATAAATACGTTGGACACTATTGTGAGGTGGGGGTTGATATACTGATTAAGTAGTACACCATTAACAATGGTTTACCTTCATCAGGCCGCTGGCGAATATTGTATTTTGTTAATGTTATAAAGATTTCCATTTAATTTCTAACTTCAGTTTTGGTTATTTCTCATTCAGTTACCTTTTGTTAGGTTACAATAGTATATATATATATATATATATATATATATATATATATATATATATATATATACTTTCTTTAAAGAAAAAAACCAAAGACCGGTTATTTTAGGATTATAAATTTATTTCCCTCCTGTTTTGCGTTTCTGATGTTAACCAAAAACACAATGTCTTTGGTTTTTTCTTTAAAGAAAGTATTGCTCTGTAAAATTAATTACATTGAGCTCTCTACCAGGAAAATTTAAATGTTCAGCTCTTGAATGATTTTTTTGTCCTGAAGGAATTACTCCCAACTCTGGTTTAACTGGACCGAATAATATCTATTTCTCTCTATATATATATATTGTCCCAACAAGAGAAAAATTTATAATGAATTGGTCCACGAAAAATAAATAAACAAAAAATTTATATATAAATATCATCATCATCATGATGTCGTACCACTAGCACGGATATCCCTGACCCTCTCTCGCCACTTTTCCCTATCGTTCATCGCTTCTGGCAGGTCTTCAGGGCTACACCCCGTATCCTCACATATCTGCTGAATGTATGTTCGTGTTGGTCGTCCTGCTTTATATATATATATATATTTCTTTTTTTGTGTGGCCCAATGAAAGAAAAAAGTAAATATTTTTTAAAAATGAATAGGTTTCCAAAGATATTTGTTTTTTAAGTTTAAGGAAAAGAAGGTAGTACTCCGTTGAATTTTAAGGCAAAACATCATTAAACAGAATAATACGCATACAGAGAAAAAACGCAAACACACAAACACACACACGCTCAGCAAAAAGTAGTTGGCTTTTTGAATTTTATGGCACATCTACTGTTACAAATCAATGTCCCAACACACGCACATACACATATAATGAGCCAGAGAGGACGACTAATAAACTTTATGGCATATCAAATATCATAGATTAATTAGGAGGAAGAGAAGTACACACACACCAACACACCAGCACACTCTTGTAAAAGGAAACAGAAGAAGAAGAAGAAGAAGAAGAGAGAGAGAGAGAGAGAGAGAGAGAGAGAGAGAGAGAGAGAGAGAGAGAGAGAGAGAGAGAGAGAAAGCCAACACCTGCAGAAAGGAAAATCTATCACTGAGTTAAAAAAGAATAACAAACCTATCAAAAGGGTTGCCACTATATAAATCAAAGGTGACACAGCCAACAATCAGAGGGTGTCCGCGTGGTGTAATGGTTAAAGCGGTGTATGGTGGAATCATAGTAAGCGAGTTCGAACCACAGTCGTTCTATTATATGTAAGTTCGGATAAATACTATTAGGAAAGGTCCGAACCCTTTTACCCTCCCAGTGATGACTTAAATAATACAACTACCCTTCTTCAAGAAGGATGGCCTTGGCATTAGATAACACAAGAAGGTTTATACGCTATTAAACCAAGAACCAAACCAAATCAAACCAACCAGCCAGCAATCATTATCACTCTCTGAAAACAATGAAAAGCATTAAAAACACGTGTATGAGTAAAATAAACAACTTAAAAAAATAAATATTTTTCTAAACCTACGTCCTTTATTGAATCCACGGGGGTCGCCTGTTCTGATTCCGTTTGCCATAACTGGGTACCCTTAATGATATAAATATATAGTTCATGATCTAGAGATTATGAAATTGTGAATTGATTTTTTTCTTTTTAATATTAATATATTGGTTTACAATAGTTTTTATATTTTAGTATTATTTTATTTGCGGCTGTTAGCACTGCTAATCTTACACACACACACACACACACACACACACACACACACACACACACACACACACACACACACACACACACACACACACACACACACAAGATAATAAAAATCAGTGAAAAAAGTGGATAAATCAAACACTTACAACGAGTTTAGTGGTAGTATTTCGTTCTTTATTAACAAACGAACTTCATCAGACTAAACTTATTTTGTGTGTTTTTCTACATTTTACCGATTGAGGAAAAAATAAACTAATGCTATGTATGGGTTTGATTAGGATGGGTTGGGAAAAATTGAGTGTGTTTGAGATTGTTAAAAATTCCGCAGAATTTTAGAATCCGTTGTAATTTCCAAAACAAACCACATACAGCAACGTCCTGGGTTCTCTCAGATTCCACTCTACTTAGCAGACATCATGTTACATGAAAACAATATCAAAATAGAGAAAGTATTAAAAAAAAAATGTACAAAAACTTTTTTTAAACTCAATGCTATGAACAATTTTTTTCTTGAAATTCTTTTCTTTTTTCTTTTCTTTTTTTTCCTTTCCTTTTAGATACTCCATTATAGTCAATGTCTTTGATGAAACGGGACAAGCCTGAACTTTTGCTCCCCTTCATATTTCCCCTTTTCTCACTGGAGTTAATCTCCCTCTCTCAGGTCAAATCTCAGATGAAACTCGATGCACTTTGGTGTCATCTAGCTACGACCATCTACCTAGACAATCACTGTCAAAAACCAAATTAACTTCTACCACCATCACTATCATCTGTTTCCTACCTTGTTCTTTCCTTATATATTTCTTGTCTCTAGACCCTTTCCCTCCTTTTTATATCTTTTTACATTCTCCATTAGTTAATTTTTTCCCCAATTAGTAAAAAGTAGAAAAACACAAAAAATGTTTAGTCTGATGAAGTTCTTTCATTGAGTTCGTTAATAAAGAACAAAATATTAATACCAAAACAATTTTTCCACTTATCTTTATCATATATATATATATATATATATATATATATATATATATATATATATATATATATATATAAAGCTATGTTGCTTGTAGAAAGAAAAATTAAAAATATAGTTAATATAGGGTATTAGACCTGCTTAAAAGCGCTGTAATAGCAACCCGGAGCCAACCTTTTTGGTCGGTTGGTTGGTTAGGTTTTATGACATATCAACCTTTGTAGGTTATTTAACGCCAAATTCATTTTTATGCAAATTCTTAGTTCTATTTCAAACAATTCAGTTTAGCATGATTACACAGTTTAATTGTCAAAAACATTTCTATTTCAAGTTATTCTACAGCCCCAGCCAAGTGGGCAACAAACTTTTTGGATTTTATTTTTCCAATGCAGGTATCCAATGCCAATAAGAAAAAGCTTGGGTGAACGATCAAAGCAGAACCCGCTTACTGAAACTTTTCTCTGCTTCAAATTAACCTATCACACTTTTAACGTTGACGATATGAATGACTATTTTCACTAAGATATAAACGAATTTTAATTCATAAATAATTACAGTAAAAATTCATGAAAGGGCTAATCATTCTGTCAACCCATGTCTGTATATGTTTGTGTGCCTGTGTAAGAGGCGAATGCACCAAAATGATTATCATACGACCGCGATTTACAACGATTATCGGAAATCAGTCAATAGAGTCGATTATATCAAATCACCGAGGTAACAATAAACATTATAAGATACCAAGACATGCAATGTTGTTGATAAAACTCGTTATCTATCCATTAATTATGCATCCTCTTTTACTAATCCGATGAAAGAAACAGTTATAATCCTGGTACGAAGAAATTCAGCAAAATTCGTTAACAACATTTAGGCTGTAATAAAAGTTCTGCATTTATCTTTTTTCCTGCAATATCCAGAATTGTAAAAATTAAACGTTTTTCTTGAAATTTTCATTGTTTGTTGAGATAAATTCCAGGATTTTTACTTACTTTTATGATTCGTATATAAAAAACACTGCTTGTTACACAAAATAACTTTGACGATTGATAAAGTCTGTATTTGCCATCCCCTACAATGGGCAGAATGCGATACCAGGACAATTTTTAAGTGAATAATAACTGATTTAAATTCATAGTTTTCCTTCTGTTAGATTGGTTGCCGTACCAAACCAAAAGAGCTCAGCTTGCCTTATCATTTATTATTAGTTTGGTGATGGGAAATAGATGAATCCTTGCCTTTTCCAAGGAAATTAGCCCGAATTGAAATGCAAACAGCACAATCTAGGGTTTGAAATTGGTTCGCCGAGTTCGTTATCTAAAAGGATAACCATTACACAACGAATGTCTCCCAATAGAGTAGATACAGAAAAATATTTGCTTTAATTTGTAAACGTCTGGCTATTATATTTAACTCATAGGAGTTCAAATGCAATTAGTAAGAAACAGAAATTAATTCTGTAAATCTGAAAACTCGATTCTGTCTCTGCGACTTTGGCAGCGTGTTACTATATAAAGCGGCAACATATGCAGATCGACGATCATTTAATCTAATATGTGTAACGAGTTTGTTCTTCGTTTACAGACGAAGCGAACCATACATTTCCTTCATGTCATAATCATGGCATGTGAAACTAAACTGCATATAAACACAGCAGACTATTTTACATCTTTTTACTGGATTTACGAAATAAATTTACATAAATTCTATACAAGAGAGTTTTTTTCTTTCTTTGTCATTGGTATTTATTTATTTACTTCTTGTATTTTTTCTGGTGTCAGGACTTAATTATCAACAAATTTAATTTCTCTTTGGCCGATTTAAGTTTTATCTATATTTCTTCTTATTTGTACTCTCTTGATAAATCTTTCTACACTCGAGTCGTCTCTGTTTTTTGATGATTTTATCGCTGTCTTTTTTGCTTTTATAGCTTTTCTTTTTCTCTAAATTATTGTTTGTTTTCTTTCATCCCATGTTTTCTTTTTTCTCTCTTCTTATGCTTTCTTTTCCTGTTTTCTTTTCAGTTTTCTTCTCATATTTTCTTTTCTTCATTAAACATTCATTAAAAAAAAAACATCTGAAGGAAGAAGAAAAAGAAGTACCGGAAGGAAGACGAAAACAAATCATGGAAAGAAAGAAGATAAAAAAGCATAGAAAGAAAGAAGACAAAGAAGCACCGGAAAGTGAAAGAAAGAAAGAAGGTAACATGGGATAAATAAAGAAAAGTAAAAATGGGGAGAACGAAAAAAATCCCATGCTTTCTTCTTTCTTTCTTCTCCTGTTTTCTTTCTTTTCATGTTTTATTGTTTCTTTCTACCCATGATTTCTTCTCTTCATTAATCGCATGCTTTCTTCTTTCTTTTTTATACTGCTTTCTTTTTTCTCATGTTTTCCTTTTTTTCTTTCTCCCCATGTTTACTTTTCTTCATTCATTCCCCACTTTCTTCTCTTGCTTTCTTTCTTTCTTTTCATGTTTTCTTTTTTCTTTCTTCCAATGTTTGATTTTCTTTATTCATCCCATACTTTCTTCTTTTTTTCTTCCTAAGTTTTCTTTTCTTTATTCATCCCATAATTTCTTCTTTCTTTTTTCTTCTATTGGCTTTTTTCTTTCTTCTCATTTTTACTTTTCTTCATTCATCCCACACTATCTTCTTACTTCCCATGTTTTCTTTCCTTCAATCAATGCTTTCTTCTTTCCATCTCCCGTTTTTTTTCCTCGCATCCTTTTTTTTCTTTCACCCAATATTTACTTTTCTTTATTTATCCCATGTTACCTTCTTTCTTTCTTTCACTTTCCGGTGCTTCTTTGTCTTCTTTCTTTCTATGTTTTTTTAACTTCTTTCTTTCCATGATTTGTTTTATTCTTCCTTCCGGTACTTCTTTTTCTCCTTCCTCCGATGCTTTTTTTCTTTTACTCGGGGATTTCACTTGACCGATGATCCTTTTTTTCTTATAACGCATATTTGTTATTTCTTATTTTTCTTCTTATTAAAAGACAGTCTAACATATATTGTGGCAGTGTCGATCCATGACCATCCAGCCTCGCCGGCCAGCTGACGCCTCCCATGTTGAGTCTATTTAAAAGAAAAGATGAGTTTTCCATCGTTTTTGGTCGAAACTACAAAAGACACATGTCAGTTCCACAAAAAGGTAAAAAAAAAAAAAGGAAAAAGAAAAGAAAAGAAAAGAAATGAAACAAAGAAAAAGAAAAATTAAAACAAATCTGAGAAAAGACACGGATTTTCAGTTTTTGTTATTCTTTGAGCAATTTTTTGGGAAGCGACGGCGCGTGTGACACTTCATTCTTCAACCTATATCGTGCAGACCCTAACTATAGCTCTTGAATATATGAGATCTTGACTTCCGGGAAAAGACCTTTTTCAGCTTGGACCTACCGGTACAAAAATACATTAAAGAATGTGATCCTTGTTCACTCACCAGGGACTATACTAGCGTTGAAGACTTCAGTTTATTACAGACATGGAAAAATAGATTTTTCATTTTAATAAAAAAAATTCTTCTCTTTCCATTCTATGATCTATTAAAATGCGCCGACCTCATTAACTTGTTAAACGATCCTTTTGATTCTACTATACACTCATCCATGTACATACTTTTTATCCACTACGCCTACGCTCACACTTGCCCTGTCGGCTGGGGCTGTAGAATACACCAACTACTTCTCTGCAGAGGGGTAAGATACTCCTCAACCAGAGTTCTGGATATGATACTAAACAATCAGAGGGTGAGGTTCTATCAATGCAGGAGCTTTGGGGGAATGTGGAGTACCTCTTCATTGCCGTTGCTACCTGGTTCACTCGGGTCTGAAGTGATAGCACTTGATCAGGCCCTATCGATGGGTCAAATAGAACTAAACTGTGTACTTATGCTAAACTGAATTGCTTGAAATAGGATTGCTTTGACATTGAAACTGTACTTATGCTAAACTGAATTGTTTGAAATAGAACTGTTTTGATATTTAACTGTATGTAAATAAAACTATATTTATACTAAACTGAACTAGAACTGTTTATATGTAAAAAATGGATTTGGCATTAATAACCTACAATGGTTGATGTGCCATAAAACCAAACCAAATCGAACCAAAATAAACTGCGTATTTATGATAAACTGAATTTTTTCAAAACTAGAACTGTTTTGACATTTAGACAGAGTATTTGTACTGGACTGAATTGCTTGAAATTGAACTGTTTTTTGACATTGAAACTTTATTCTTATGCTGAACTGAATTGCTTGAAATCGAACTGTTTTGACATTTAACTGTGTGTAAACAAAAATTATACTTATACCAAACTGAATTGTTTGAAATAGAACTGTTTGTATATATAAAAATGGATTTGGTATTAAATAACTAAAAATGGTTGATATGCCATTAAACCAAACCAAACCAAACTATACCCACACACCTATACAGATATGCTCACAATTACATATATGTTTCGCCTATACGAATGCATCGCATCGACTCTCATATGCATTACTGTACATAGACGTGGATATACTGGAAAAGAAGAGGTTATAGCATCATAATATTGCAAGGTAACTTTTCTTGTTTAATACGCCCCACACTTTCTTCCCGATCGACATAAAAGCTCTACCATATCACAGAGAAAATTACTGATTCTCCCAGAAGAAACTTCATCCACACATTATATCTCTAAGCATTATAAAATACTCACATTTACAAAGAATATGTCACCCTATTCACAGAAAACTATTGGCGTAATATTTCAAACTAGATAATATCAACTCAAGAGCGCGTATGAAACATCCTGAGAGAGACTACCAATACTTTCAGTCGTGTAAATATGATGAATATTTAGTCGATCCAATTATTATTTTCAATTATAGCTTTTATGTGTGACCAACTTTTAGTAACCAACGTTACTCAATATGGAGGTGCATGTCGTGTAATGATTTTCCAAGTAGAAAATGGCCTTGTCAAAAGCTCGTTCTCAACAAGGCTGATAGCATTTCACTTCGCACTAATGTTAAGACTATAGGTAAACATCAAGTAACCTGATCTCTTTAGTCTTAGAAGGGGCAACTTGGCTAAGAGAATGAAAACACTTAACTCAAATCTTATTCAAACATAAGAAGATAACCGCTGTTGCGAAACAAAGAACTGGAGACTCAAAGACAATCCAATGTTGTTTTCTGTCTCGTTCTGATAAATATTGTGTTGACATTAAAGTGATTTTCTAAAGCATCTTTTCGTTCTATGGGCTAAGTAACATCAATATCATGAAGCGGGAAGACCTGTTGCTTGGGCAATTGTTAGTCTTTCATACAACTTTGTTGGAATGCAGGCGTAAATCCAAAAGATCTTGTGAGACTGACAGATGCTGTAGAGAACAATAACAGTATTCAATATGTAGGGTACAGCAGGTGTTGAGAGGACACCTTTCGCGCGCTATTAATAGAAAGTTAGAAAAGTTGGCGACCTTAGTCGAGGGTGACCCGAAGGCTCCCTTTTCAATAGTTACTTCACCGAGGTGCAGGGGAGGGCGCTACTCCATTCCCTTGATTGATCCACTTTATCCTTGATCCTTACCTTATAATGCTGAGTGTTAAGCCAGGCGCCATCAAGTACCATTTTTTGAGTCTTTGGTATGACTCGACCCGGGATTGAACACCAGTCTCCCGGACCATTGGCGAACACTCTACTCATTAGACCAATGGCCCGGTTGCGATATTAATAAAAGACACCAAAAAGTAACGTCATCAAGTTAGCACCAAATTTTAATATCCCCATTTCTTTTTCTGACGCATCGAAAGCATTTTTATAACAGCTTACAATCTGTCACAGAAAAACAAAGACCCCTACCACCCTAACCAAAAAAAGAAAAAAAAAAAAATCAAAAACAATAACGAAAACAAAACAAAAAATACAGTGTACAAGTATCTCACGACGCCAAAAGTGATTCATAGATAGCCAAGATCAGGAACCCGCTAGATGCCACTGGCAAGCAGGTGTTTTCAGTGGCCAAGAGAAAGAAACATTTTAAGCAATCAGGAGATCATTTGCCAGGACGTCAGAAAAATGATGTGGAATATCACCGAGAATCTCAAGGTTTCATAGTTTACGACAAGACGTATGGTGCTCAGGCATTCACGACTCGAACTGCCCTAGAATTTTTATGATCATGCTAATCCAAATATATATCCCCATATCTATCCTGATTTAAATCTCCTGTGGTTATGTCGGGAGGAGGACCACTCAACCATCACATAATGCTAAAATCTTATTGAAGGCCGCAATTGTGAATGAGAACCATTTGGTCAAAATATGGAGTCACCTCCGAGTCTGACTCAAGGCCCTCTTTGAGTCGTAAGGTAGTATTTAACAATTTCTTTTTGTTTTACTTAGTAGAATATGATTAAAACGTTTTTGAAAATATTGTGGATTTTTGTCTCTTGGATATCTTTAAATTTCTTCATTATTTATTCTCGATCACCTGGCCCATCATATAACGTATGCTATCAAAGTTTTCCAACAGAAAATCTTCCAAAGTGCTTTTGCAGGGATCCATATATTTTCCTATAATTTTTTTCCTCTAACTATTAATATCAAAAAAGAGTCGAGGAGAAGTGAAGTCTCCAACTGCAGTTATTTTCTGTTTTCTTGAACAATTTTATCATCATTGCATATTTGCTAAGCCTGTCTCAGTTGGTTTTGAATTCACTGCCTTCTTTCTCATAAACTGGTTGCTAACAAGGCTAGAGATCCCTGGCTGTTTTACTATCTCCTAGGGATTGGTGGATTTATACCTTTTTAAAGAGTTAGAAAGGAATGAGTTCACCCATACTTTAATACAATGCAAAACACCCGAAAAAAAGCAAGCTGAATTCTGGACTTGAACATGGATAGTCGAGTTAATGTTCTCCACCAAGGAGGTGCCCGTGGTGTAATGGATATCGTCATAGGAAATGGACACGGCGACACGAGTTCAAATCCTGGACGGGACTGACTGCATTTCCCATAGCACAAATACCCTTGGGAAAGGTATGAATCCAATAAATCTCCCTCCATCTATGGGTAAATAGTAGGGCAGACTAGGTTCTTCATCCTTGGTGGGGCAACTAGTCTAGGAGAAGGAAAACTCTGAAGTCAAACCTGTTAAACTCCGGTTAAAAATTGACATTGTGTCATATCCTGCCCGAGCGGAGGGGTTGGTAAATATGGTTAATTTTCTCCTCCATTAACGCCTCATCCAATAAATTCAGCTGACAAATCCCAAAGTACATAAACAAACTTCCACAGGATACTTTTCTATTCAATCATACAAATAGAAATTCTTTTGTGTACTCATTTAATATACGTACTTGCCCAGTCGGCTTCGGTTGTAGAATACACTGACTGCACCTCTGCAGAGGTGTAACACCCAACCCCAACCTGTGTCCTGTGACCCAGTCGGCTGGGGCAGTAGAATACACCGATTGCACTTCTGCAGATGTGTAAGACTTCCCCAAAGAGTGCCCTGTATCCCAGTCGGCTAGGGCTGTAGAATTGCACCTCTGCAGAGGGATAAGACTCCCTTAACCAGTGTCCTGGATATGACACTAAACAATCTAATGGTGAGGTTCCAGTAATACTGGAGCTTTGGGGAATACAGAACATCTCTTCATTGCCATTGCTCCCAGGTCCACTCTCGCTCGGAGTGAGAGCACCTGATAGGGTCCTATCTGTGAGTCACATAGAACTAAACAGCGTACTTATTCTAAACTGAATTACTTTAAATAGAACTGTTTTGATATTTAAACTGCATCCTGATGCTAAACTGAATTGTTTGAAATGGAACACTTTTTGTATGCTAAACTGGATTGTTTGAAATAGAACTGTTTTGAAATTCAACTGTGTGTAAGCAAAATCTATACTAATACTAAACTGAATTTGTTGAATTAAAACTGTTTAATTAAACTGAATAGCTGGAAATAAAAATATTTTTGACACTTAAACTGTGTACTAACGCTAAACTAAATTGTTTGAAATAGAAATGTTTATTTGTATGAAAATGGATTTAGCATTGAATAACTTACAAAGCCTGATATGCCGTATAACCCAACCAACGAACATACATATACATACGTAGTACGATAAGAAAAAAGTTCTTATTGTGGACAAATTTAACGTGGCAAATCGCTCGTGCTATAATTTAACGTCTTGTAAATCGCTCGTACCAATTGGTTGTGAGTCGGCAATGTAATGTTGCTAACACATTTGGACCTGTGTTATATATGTTTCCTTGATCCGATGGAAACTTGATCATTTACGATTTAAGTATAGGTCTCCTTAACTTGAGAAGAGAGCAAACAGCAAATTATATGCCAAACACCGGAAAGCGAAAGTCCTATTTTTACTGCAGCCATTCGTAGTTGGTTTGGTTTCGTTTCTTTGTTTAGTGGCAAATAAACCTTCCCCTTAATATGCTCTATTCCTGTTTTATATTTATATTACAAGTGTTACATATTGACCTTTGTCAGCATGTTAGTTGTGGATTTCTAAACTAGATATCGCACCTGTATCTTAGGATTAAGAAGGGGACAGCGGAAATAAATCACGTGAATTAAAAACCGGAAGGAAACGTGTGGACGTTGAAAATATTATATAATGTCAAGATATTCGGCAGACACTCAGAGACGGACTGGCGGTCTGTTAGGAGAAGCGGATAGTCAGACCAGAAGCCGTCAAGCCGTGTTGAAAAGTGACCCTGACCAGCGCCGTCAAAGAAGTATTAAGTGGGGCTTAGAATATAGACCTATCACAACGTGGTGTAAATATGAATATGTTTTCCCAACGTGGTGTCAATGATAGCAGCCCGAGTCCTTCGTCTCTCTGTCTCTTACTCTCTTCGACTTGCAGCCATTTCGACCTTTTCGTGACAATAAAGAAGAGAAATATATTTTTATAAAGAAAAGTGTTGTTGTCTCTCCATTGGTATACAACATAAGTTTGTAACATCGGTTTGAAGCTTATCAAGATCGAAGTAATTTCTAAATTCAAATTGCAGTTCAATGTTTTTCATAAAGCTGACGCGTGTAAATTGACGATGTCCGCAAAACACTTTTTGTCATTGAGCATTTGAAAATGCAGAAAAAATATTCAATGTTAGCTACCTTTTTTATGAAGATGCATTGAATTGGACAATAAAACGAAATGTCACAGTTGTCATTTAGGAAATTCTACTTTGTTTGACACATAGGCCAAAGGTTGCTTATTGTATATACTGTCTCTAATTTCAGAACTATCGCTGTTGTTAGTAGTCTAAATTTCTGAGACGAAGCTTGATGATTTTTATCATTAAGGGTTTTCGGAATATTGTCTTCATTTTATTATTTCCACAACGGTTCGGCAGGACACATAGCGTAACGGTTATAGGCATTGGTTCCCTAAGTTTCTAAGGAGACAATCATTTGGAGGTTGCTGGTTCAATCCTGACAGCAGACGAGTAACAATACAGGAATACTTGTACCCGGTTATGGCTAACGGAATCAGAACTCCGTGGATTCAATAAAGGACGTAGTTCAAAATTCCGCGATGGCTCCCGAGTTCGACAAAGACCTGAAGAAGGCCGAAGGACATATCAGCCGAAGCGTTGTGGAAATAACAATAAAGATGAAGACAATAGTCCGAAAACCCTTAATGATATCGCTGTTGTACTCTACAGAAGCATATCATAATGCACGAACACGGGAGACAGCAGTGACACAAGAACAAAGAAATGACAGCACAAAATTTGAATGACTAAACTTGCTCATAGACAGGAAGGGTGTGAAACTCCGATAACTTTCTCTAGCTCTGCACAGTTCTCTTTCTTTGTGTGTTGTGCAAATTCTAGCATCTCCCTGATCTCTGCCTCTATCTTCTGTGGCCAACTCATCTCTCTGATCTCTGCCTCTATCTTCTGTGATCAACTCATCTCTCTGATCTCTGCTTCTATCTTCTGTGACTAACTCATCTCTCTGCCAAAGAACTGACTCCACCAAATCACAATCACAACACCTTAAACATACTCAATGCACTTGTATATAAGCAGGGGTAAACTTCCCGACTAACAGACAGGGACCATCCATAAGGCTGAACATAAGAATATTGCTAGAATCTATTTCTCCAGGATACTCTCAAAAGATTGACAATAAAATTCAATTTAAATTGTGGCCTGAGGGGTCTTCTCAACCTTATCTGATTATCTTCCCTTAGAGTATTCATTCACTTCTTTCAGTCTCTCTCACCAAGCATCCTTGCATAAAATAGTTAAGCCTATATATATATATATATATATATATAAAGTTTGGTTGTATGTCCAAAGAGAGAAAGAAATATTTTAAAATGAGTAGGTCCACGAAGAGATTTGTATTTTTTTACGATTTATTTATTTTGTTCTTTAATACATACGTGTATATTTCCAGCTTATTGCTTTTGTCAGAGAACATAGATGCCACAAGGCCTTGTTAATGGGGTATTCAATGAGACTTGAACTCACTCATGTTTGCAGTTTGAATGGTTTTCAGTCGGTTATGAGTTTATATGGAGGTCATTCCTCTCTTTTTCTTAGATTGTGTTTACATCAGCCAAAATAAATAAATAAATTAAAAAAAAAAAATCTCCTCGCAGACCAACTCATTTTAATATATTTATAATCACATACATTTATCAATAGATCTAAGGGTTCATCGTGTTACATACGTAGATACTCCTTGGCTCCTACATGGATACATATATATGGTTAGCTCGTAACTATACACTCATATACACACATGCACACACATTTAACCCTATGTAATTACTCTTCCAAGATCTATCGTGTGACATTCACATGTTGCTTTATACATTAGAGCCCGTAAATTAGTAGAACCCTTAAGATAAAAAAGCAAAAGAAAAAAGAAATAGAAAGTTAATTTTCTTCTAAACCAATGATACCGATATTTTATTCGTAATGGAATATTATACTCTCAAAATGGATATTATTAGTTATTATTTACTCCCAAACGCTACTGCATTGTAATTTTGTAATTGAAACATCTCTCTAACCAAAACCAAATTTTCATAGATATATAAGAATTAAATAACGAAGAATACTAACTATATCTTAAGACTTGTACCTGGTCATGGTAATTGGAATTTGAACAATCTCCCCCAACCTGTGAATTAAATACATAAAGGGTTCAGCTACTGATTTCGGAACGAAATACCTGAAGAAGGCCGAAGGACACATCGATCGAAACGTTGCATATATAACAATGAAGCTCAAGATAATAGTCTGAATATTCTACGTGATAAAAATTATCAAGCTATATTTCATAAATTTAAACAAATAATATTTAAGAGGTGTACTTATTTTTAGACTGTCGCATATTCCTTCGTTTGTTTCACTTTCTCTTTCTCTCTCTCTTATTTTTGGTTTTCCTTCTTTCACATGGGGATTTTAGTCAAGCGATGCTTTTGCGTTCTCTACAAAACATGAACTATAGACTGGAAGACTTAAACTGTTGTCCGATGTATCTTTCAGTATTTATATAAACCTGTAAATCTATATGTATATAGCATTTCGTTCCCAGCCCTGTCGGCTGCGGCTGTAGAATACATCGACTGCATTCATCTCTGCAGAGAGGTAAGGCCCCACCCCAACGAATGTTTTGAATATGATAATAACGCATCTGATGGTGAGGCTTAAGCCCTGAAGCTTTGGGAGAATATGGAGCACTTCTTCCTTGCTATTTCTTCCAGGTCCATTCTGACCCGAATTGGAAGCACCTGATAGGCTCCCATCAATGGGTTAAATATAACTATTTGACATTTAAACTGTGTGCAAACAAATGACTTACATTAAATTGAACTGGTAGAAATAGAACTGTTTGACCATTTAACTGTGTGTAAACAATTGACTAATTGAATTGTAAGTGATACCTAGCAATATTTGGAAACATTTAAGTGTGTGCAAACCATTGGATGGAATATTTGGAACTGTGTGCCAACGAACGATTAGTGTTGAATTGAATTAGATAGAAATACTTGAAGCTTTCATTGTGTACCTAAATTGAAATATTGAAATACTTGGAACCATTTGATTGTGTGCAAATGAATAAATAGTGTTCAATAGAATAATCATTTTTAAATCACAATACCTGTTACCATTACACCTACACTACAAACAAATGATTAATACTAGATAGAATTATTAGTGTTTGATAGCAATAATTGAAACCATATAACTGTGTAGAAACAATAGCAATACTAGTGTGCAAAAAATAGTTGTAACTCATTTTCAAATGAAATTACCAACAAACTATTCACTTACAAACCCTATATGAATATCTATTTAAATGTGTGCAAACAAATGACTGATGGTAAATTGTTATGGTTACATAGCAATACTTGAAACCCAATAACTGTGGGCAAACAAATGATTAATAGCAAATAGAATTATTCCTATTTGATAGAAATACGTGAAACTATTTAACTGTGTACAAAAAATGAGCTCACCCGCGTTCAAATGGAATCAAGAAAATGTATTTACAAGTCATACATATTCGATATATATGTATGAACAAGATTTGACATTAAATTACCAACTTGGGTTGATATGCAAAAACCCCAACCTGTAACATATTGACCCTCGACCGAGCCGTCAATCAAGAGATGTACCTGTGTAAAAAAGCGGAAGAACAGTGGAAGCAAGTGCATATGAGACAACAATATAACCAGGTGCTCGAGACGGCTCGAGTCAGTTGGAGACAAGATGCCGAATTGAGACCCAGCGGCAGACAGAGGGCTTTGGTCCCTCAGTGACCCACGGTTGAGCAACCCCAGCCAAGATGAGGAAGAAGTGCTGCTATGGTCAGAAGAACTTTGGTTCAAAATAACAGTCCGTCCTTGTCTCCACACCTCTCACACATAACTAACATCACCCTTTCTAGAATAAAGTGTGAGAGATTTATATTTTTGTAAAGAAGTGTATTCGTTCGTTCATTGAAGTTCGTCATTATGTTTGATTATGTTCCGCATATATTTATTTGTATATGTATACGTGTATATTGTGTAGTTGTATGTGACTATACAACAAACCTAACCGAAACAAACTAAACCATTTCGTTCAACTTCCGGACACAACTCTTAAAAATTTAAAGGAGGGATTCCCCGTGGCGTAGCGACTAAAATGCTGTACTGCAATACCGTTGTAGAAATACAAATAAAGGAAACAGAATAAATAAAGTTATCCCTTTTATAAACTGTGAAAGCCAATGAAAAGTCTTCATAGAACGTAATTTCCAGCCTTACAATTAAAGCAAAAATTAAAAAAAGAAAAGATGTTGGCAAAGATAGAGCTCGACTTTATCTCACCAAGAGAGTTTCTTCTGTTTCGTTGAATAGACCTGCCGCATTTGAACACACGATGTTCTATAACACGAGATATAATATTAACATAAACAACAATAAGACTCGAATTACGTTTCAATCAAAAGAAAACTGAACAGAATGATTCGTTTAATCTCCAAATGGATTTGAAAAATCAATTCAGACAAAATCTAGCATAGACACTAACAATCGGTGAATTTGGAGGTTATATTAAGAAGTTGGCGATTGATATTTCATGTTAATAACACAAAGTTATAGCAGATGATCGAACTGTTCATTGAATTTACTCTATTTGATTGCACTGCGACAACCCACCACACAGGCTGTCCTTTCTTTCTTTCTTTCTTTCTTTCAAATTAGAAGATTCACATAAGCTGCTCAGAGCATATCAAGGAGTAACGAGTGATAGTCTCAGCGCTCGGAGATACGATTAAATGACTTCCAACTAAGGATTCTCATTCGATGTAGTGTCTATTTTTCTCTTTTAATTCAGTCGATCAGTCATCTTAATATACGATTAATTGCTCACGCACAAGAAGCAATCACGTTGTCATTTGATTAATTCAACGCAATCAGAAGGAATCCGTTGACTGAAAGGGGTTTTGTCATTATACAATATGAATAATTAATATTAAAATCAGATGATAATATCTATCTATTTATTGTCCATAAATAAAGGTTAATTTTCTTTTAAACCAAAGATACTAGATTTTTATTATTTCTCGTAGAACTTTGTAAAATGAAAAATTACATTAGTAGGCATAATTTATTACGACCATATACCGAGTTAAAACACATTGAAGAAAAATAAAATTTCCACATCACTGTAATTAAAAATAAAATTGCACCCCCCCACATTTTCTGATTTCCACGTTTTGATATTATTGGTTAAAGAATTTCAATAATGCAGAGTTTTACAACGAGAGCCTTCTTTCACCTTGAGAAATAAAGATTTTAAAAACAGTTGAAACCTTCCTCTGCGTTCAGATTTGGTAGCATCAGATCAAACCCTTTGGTCAGCCATAAAAAAAAACAGACAACCAATATCTTTTCAATTTTTAACATAAATTTTAGTCTGCATCAACATCATTATCATTTTTACACTTTGAGAGTTTTTCATGTAAGCGTTAGGTGATGATCTTTCCCTGGAGTCTGAGTAACAACAAGTCTCCTAAAGTTTTCAGAATTCTCCTCAGTATTCTCACCGATCTCAGCTATACTGTAGTTTGGATTGTCTCCTTTCATCCTCTTATTTCCAAGTCCTCTAGTCCTTTTATCAATCTTTTGGTGATTGTACCAAGAGCACTGATTATTATTATTATTATTATCGTTGTTCACTCATTAGAGCTTTTCACATCAGCGATAGCCGATGGTTTTTCACTGAAGTCTGAGTGACAGCAAGTCTCCTCAAGTCTCCAGGACTCTTCTTAGTATTCTGGCACTTCTTAACAATGCTACCGTTTGGATGGTCTCCACTCGTCCGCCAACCTCCAAATCCTCTAGTCCCTTTAGTAATCCCTTAGTTACTGTTCCAAACGCACCAATTACAATTGGTATAATTGTCACCTGCATGTTCCACAGTTTTTTCAGTTCCCTAGCAAGGTCGAGGTACTTATCCTTCTTTTCACATTCTTTCAGTTTTATTCTGTGGTCTGCCGGGACAGCAAAGTCGACTATTTTGCAAGTTCTCTTTTTTTTGTTGATTATTATTAAGTCTGGTCTCCTGGCCGGGATTAGGTGATCCGTTTGTATATTAATGTCCTATAGGAGTTTATGCGAGTCATTTTCTAGGACAGGTGCTGGGTTGTGCGAATACCATTTTGGCGAGTATGCCTGGATTATTATTATTATTATTATTATTATTATTATTATTATTATTATTTACTCAGAATTTTTCACAATAGCGTTAGCTGATGGTCTTTCACTGCAGTTTGAGTGACAAGTCTCCTCAAGTCTCCAGGACTCTACTCAGTATTCTGGTCGTTCTCAATAGTGCTGTAGTTTGGATGGTCTCCACTCGTCCGCCAACTTCCAAGTCCTCCAGTCAATTTGATAATGCCTTAGTTACTGTACCAAAAGCACCAATTACAATTGGTATAATTTTCACCATGTTACATAGTTTTTTCAGTTCCCTAGCAAGTTCGAGGTACTTATCCTTCTTTTCACGTTCTTTCAGTTTTATTCTGTGGTTAGCCGGGACAGCAAAGTCGACAATATTGCAATTTCTCTTTTTTTTTGTTGATCATTAATAGGTCTGTACTTCTGGCCGAGATTGGGTGATCCGTCTGTATGTCAAAGTCCCATTGGAGTTTATGTCTGTTATATTATTATTAGAGTTTTTCACATCAGCTTACGCTGATGGTTTTCACTGGAGATTGAGTGACAGCAAGTCTCCTCATGTCACCAGGACTCTTCTCAGTATTCTGGCAGTTTTCAGTAATGCTGTTGTTTGGATGGTCTCCACTCAGCCGCCAAGTTCCAAATCTTCCAGGTCCTTTAATAATCCTTTAGTTACCGTGCCAAAAGCACCAATCACAATTGGTATAATTGTCACCTTCATGTTCCATAGTCTTTTCAATTCTCTAGCAAGGTCAAGGTACTTATCTCTCTTTTCAGATTCTTTCAGTTTTATTCTCTGGTCTGCCGGGACAGCAAAATCGACAACTTTGCAGATTTTCTTTTTTGTTGTTGATTATTATAAGGTCTGGTCTTCGGGCCGAGATTAGGTGATATGTTTGTATATTAAAGTCCCACAGGAGTTTGTGCGTGTCATTTTTTAGGACAGGTGCTGGGTTGTGCATATACCATTTGTTGCCATGGTCAAATTTAAATTTCTTGCACATTTCCCAGTGGATCACCTTGCCCGCCCAATCGTGTTTAGCCTTGTACTCCTCTGTGCCAATTTGCTGCATTCGCTTATTACGTGATTGATGGTTTCATCTCTGTCACCGCATAGTCTGCACAGTCTATTTTGTTGCGTCTTATCTATCCTCGCTTTGATATGATTGGTTCTTATGGCGCTGTTTAATGTTGCCATTAGGAGAGATTCTGTTTCTCTCTTAAAGTTTCCTTTTCTTAGCCATGTCCAGGTTTTGTCATGTGAGATGTTGTTTATTAGTCGTTTAAAACGCCCATGGAGTAGTTTTTTTCCCATTTTTCTTTCCTAGTTTTTGTCATTCTGTTATCTATCGTGTTGTCAGTATTGTTTCTGATGGCCGTAATCAGTCCTCGTTCGTGTTTTTCTATGTAGTCTTCGAGTCGTTGCATAGATGTGTCAACGCCGTCTTCGATGCTGGTAAATCCTCTTCCTCCTTCTTTTCTTGGTACATATAGACAAACATGTAATGGGATGTAATGCCTTGTGCATGGTCATAAGTTTTCTAGTTCTTTGGTCCATTTGTCTAAGTTCCTCTCTGGTCCACTTGAGAAAGGGTCCCGAGTATCTAACGAGGGGTACAGCCCAAGTATTTATTCCTTTGATTAGGTTTCTGCTATTGAGTTTTATCTCGAGTAGTTTTCTAGTTCTCCTGAGATATTTTTTTAAAATTTTGTTTATTATTATTATTATTTAGTCTTATACTTCCCTTTCTGCTTCTTACCATTCTTCAACAAGTCTTTACCTTATAGGGAGATGGAACGTAGAGATTACATGAATTGTGTGTTCCATCTATACTTTCGGGTGTTACTTTTCTAATCACATTGATAGTTCTCTCTGAAGGAGATGAAGAGTTCTACAAAGTAAAATCTTTTGTATTTCATATGGGCAAGGACTAACTGGTATTTTTTCAATGTGTTTAATTGTCACTTTGTTGACCATAACCAGGGCTACCTCTATAAGTGGCAGGGCGGTAGTTATAAGTTGTCCTATTTTTTCAATTTCTATTTCCTGATCGTTCTATTTTTTCTTATTATTTCCCTCCTTTCAGGTTTTTCACACCAGGGTTAGATGGTTTTCTCTCACTGGAGTCTAAGTGATAGCAACTCTCAATGTTTCCAGAACCTTTCTCAGTCGTCTCGCCGATCTTAATGCGGTAGTCTGGATAGTCTCAATTTTTCCTCTGATTTCTAATTCTTCCAGTCTCCAAGTCTTTGGAGACCGTTCTAAGCACATCTGTTATTATTGGTATCAATGTTACCATTATATTTCAGTTTTTTTTAGTTCTCTGATAAGGTCAAAGTATTTATCGCTTTTTTTAAATTTCGATTTTATGGTTCACCGGAACGAAAGTTCTTTTTTTTTCGAGTTTATTAGCTCTTGGCCAAATTTTAATCTTTTGAACAATTCTTAGTGGATCCCCTTCCAACCCAATCATTTCATGTTTTGTTATCCTTTAGTGCTAGTTTGCTGCATTCGCTTATTACGTCGTTAACCGCTTCAGCTTTGCTCCACTTGCTATTCTGTTGCGTATCATGAATTTTCGCTTTGATATAATTTGTCCTTATGGCATTATTTTGTGGAGCTATTAATCGTTTTTCAGTTTCTCTCTTAAGGTTTCCGTTTCCTAGCCATGTCCAGGTCTTCTTCTGTGCAATATTACCAGTTTGTCTCTTGATGTATCCATACAGTTGCTTTTTTTTCATTTTAGTTTTCTAGTTTTTGTTGTTATTCTGTTTGTTCTTTTGTTGCTAATGTCATTTCTGGCTGATGTTAATAGTTTTTCGTTGCACTTTTTGTATATTCCTCGTGTTTTTGTGGTGTTTTATCTACTCACTCCTCAATGTAAGCGAGTCCCCTTCCTCCTTTTATTTCTTGAAACATGTTATATGTCTATGTCATCTCGGATGTAGGGCCTTGTATATAAATATCAATTTCCTTGTCCTTTGGTCCATTTGGCTGAGTTCCTATTTATACCATTTTACGAATGCTCAAGAGTATCTTACAAGCGGAACTGTTTATTTCTATGAGGAGTTTCCTATTGCTGAACTTGCTTGGTTGTTTTACGGCGTATCAGCTCTTTTCGGGTCATTTAACGCCAAATTAAGTCATTTGATAAAAGTTTCAAACAATTTAGTTGAATAATAGTATAGTTTTTTGTTTACACAGTTCTATTTAGAGTAATTCAGTTTAGGATAAGTACGCAGTTAATTCTATTTGACACATAGATATGACCCTATCAGGTGCTACCACTCCCAGCCAGTGTGGACCTGGGAGCGATGGTAATAAAGGGGTACTCTGCATTCCCCAAAGTTCCGTCATTACTGAAACCTCACCCTCAGACTGTTTAGTGTTATATCCAAAAAACTCGCTGGGGGAGTCTTACTCCTCAGCAAAGATGCAGTCGGTGTATTCTACAGCCCCAGCCGACAGGGCAATGCAGAGTTTGGTTTTAAGAAGTTTTCTCGCTCCTCTGAGGTACTATTTTCTTGCCTTTTCTTCCATCTCTGTTTGGTTGATGGTGCTTGCTTCCAATATTCCCAAATACTTGTATTATATTTTCTCTCTAAGTGTTCTGATGTTTTCTAAAATTGGCAGTTCTATTCCTTCTGTCGGTTCTCTTTTGCCTCTTTTCATTGTCAGCATGGTTCCCTCCCTATATCCTGGCTGTACATTCTTTTTGTTTGTATCAGAATTTCCAGTTCTTTTTCATTTTTGGCAAATTATTATTTGTTAATTTTTAGCTTTATACTTTCGGTTTGTTGCAATCTTTCACCTGTTTTTTTTATTTTTTATTCCAGACCTAGGAAGGGGAAATTCTCGTGGAGTAGAGGTTAACATGCTGGACTGTGACATCGTAGTAAGTGAGTTCGAACTCCAATCGTGCGATGACCTTCACTTTTAGGTGAATATGCTTAGGAAAGGTATGAACTCCCAAATCCGTACAACTATGGGTTCATTAGAGCCACTTCGGTTCTTCTAAAAGGATGGCTTTGGCATTAGATAACCCACAAAAGTTTTTAAGCCAATAAAAAAAGAAACAGAAACCGATGATGAAACCAAGACCTAGGATGAGGGAAGATTGTAATTATATGTATTCTATGAATTTTTTCGCTACCTTTTTTGGATTATATTTTGCTGCTTCTTTTGAATTATATGACAGTCATTATTATTAATAGCAGAAGTACTAATAATAGTGGACGTCGTAATAGTAATAATAGTGGTAGTAGAACTAGTAATAGTGGTATATAGTTGGTGACAGAAGTCGAGGGCAACTAGAAGGTTCTTTTTTGAATAGCTATTACACCGAGATGTTGGGTAGGGCACTTCTCCTTTCCTTGAATTGCTCCAATTTACTGTAGATCCGTACCTTATAATGCTGAGTGTTAAGCAAGGCGGTCTCAAGTACCAGTTTTTGAGTCTTTGGGCCATTGGCAAAAACTCTACCCACTAGATGGCATAACTGTTAAAGTGTTCGCCAATGGTCTGGGAGACCGGAGCTCAATACCAGCTCCAGTCATACCAAAGACTGAAAAAATGGTACTTGATTACTCCTTGCTTAACACTCAACATTTTAAGTTACTGATCAATGGTGAGTGGAGCAATCCTTGGAAAGGGGTAGCCCCTCCACTACACCTCGATGTAGTTGCTATTGAAAAGAAAGCATTTGGGTCACCCTCGACAACGGTCGACCAAGTTACTCAACACACACATACTTGCCCAATCGACTGGGGCTGTAGAATACACTGACTGCACCTCTGCAGAGGGGCAAGATTTCCACCAACGAGTGTCCTGGTTATGACATTAAGCAATTTGATGGTGAGGTTCCAGTGATGCTGGGGCTTTGGGGAATGCGGAGCACTCCTTCATTGCTGTTGCTCCCAGGTCCACACTGGCGCAGAATGGAATCAACAAATAGGGCTCTATCTATGGGTTAAATAGAACTAAACTGTATACTTATGCTGATCTGAATTGTTTGAATTAGAACTGTTTGACTAAACTGAATAGCTTGAAATAAAAACGTTTTTGACAATTAAAGTGAGTACTTACATTTAAACTGAGCCCCTATGCTAAACTGAATGTTTGAAAAGGCACTGTACTTACGCTAAACTGAAGTGTTTAATATAGAACTGTTTCGAGATTGAACTGTGTGTAAACAAAATCTATACTTATTCTAAACTGAATTGTTTGAATTAGAATTGTTTGAATAAACTGAATAGCTTGAAAAAGAAATGTTTTTGACAACTAAACTGTGTACTCAAGCTAAAATGAATTGTTTGAAATAGAACTGATTATTTGTATAAAAACGGATTTGGCATTTAATAACCAACAAAGGTTGATATGCCATAAAATCCAACCACCAGCCACACACACATACACACATGCGCGCGCGCACACACACACATATATATTTCTTTAAGAAAAACAAAAACCGGTCACATTAGGATTATAAATTAATTTCCATCTTGTTATGGGTATTGATATGAATCAATAACACCAAAAATAACAGGACTTGTTCAGATCTAATGGATAGAATAATTCAGAATAGACACAAGAAGGAAGGGTGGGAGGGGTAGAAGAGGAGTGAAGAGTTTCCTCCCCATTTAGCCCACTTCCGTTTTTTTGGTTTTAATACCGGTTGGAATTATTGTAAATCAATTTTTTTAAATTTTTAAATTCTAAATACATTTCAACTTGAAACTCCAGATTTAATTATAATTTAGGGAAGTACAACATTCCTTAATAACTTTACGTAAGGATACTGTAATACTTATCTTAAATTAAATTCAAAATTTAAAATTTAAATTTTAAATTCAAAATTTATATTCGTGCCTATTAATTCAGTTACCCTGCCATTGAAAAGTACGTACACATCACATGGTATCTTCTCATCTTTTTATTTTATTTTATTTTATTCATTTCACCTCAAATCTCAAATTAATCCTATGTTTTGGTTAATTAAACATTATCTATGATAATTTGTCTATAGTTTAAATTTATTCCTATGTCTACATCTAGCTATTAATTCACATCGCTGATTTCATAATTTTTCAGGGTCTGGGTATATCATGATTTGTATTTTTTCTTCTAGGCACAGATTACATCTACTATCAAAGCATTTTGGAGTATTCGACTTTTTCAATATGGACCATTGAATCTCAGGGGTCAAACCTTTATTTTTCAAACTCCAAAAATGCTTAAATAGGGCTGTTTGGTTTTTCAGATGTTCATAGGAGAAAGAAAATTTATGACTAGCGTTCTAGATTTCCATTTCGTCGAGGAAATTCCTATATAAGTTTTTCTATCCTTAACATTTTCTTTTGGGTAAATGATTACTTGGTATACAATCTAAGTTACATAATCCATTCATGGGACAATTCGTTCGAGTTTTACAATTACATTCGTTTGGTTTACTATTATTATTATTATTATTATTCGTTAGGTCATGAAATTCCTTAATTATCTCTTTATTATGATTATTGATTATTTGAAAAATATTTTTCGTGCAGGAATGGCTAATTTTTAACGTTTTTCTATTAAATATTTTATGTAGTATATTATTATGTTTAAAGTGCTTATCTATCAATTTAAAAAAAATATTTACGTACATTTATACTTGATAGTCTACAAAAAGAGGGGTTAAACCACATAAATTTTCTTTTTCAATTTTTTTGACTGCACTTTTTATTTTATCTATTAATATCATTAGGTATATTTTCTTTTTGATAGGTAAACTCTTCCCAAAACCGTTATTTTTAAGGGCATCCATAAGGGTACCGATCAGTTTTAAGAAAAGGTCTATATGTGTTGTTCGAAAGGTTTAGTGTCACACCCAGGAAATTAACTATCTTATTATTTGTAGAAACTTCTATTTTGAATCCTAAAAACTTAAATGCCCTTATAACCTTCTTTTGTATGCATGAGCTATTTGGGCCATTACTATTTGGGGTATATATTATCCCATCAACTAGATGTAAACCCATCTGTTCTTGGCTAACAATCCTACTTAGTATATCTAATATATATAGACCCACAAGGTCAGCTATTTGTGAAGAATCATACCCCCCATAGGGACATCAAAATTATCAGAACCACTTTTTACCCACGTGGATCTATTATTTTTTAAATTTTTTTTGTACAAGCTAGAATTATATCATATTGTTCTTCAAATATTTCTACATATTTTCTAGCGTAGTTAATGCTATCTATTAGAGTATTTTTTGTTATGGAAGGATAAAAGTCAATAATATCGAATTGCATAAAAGTAGTCTTGCTCTTATTTTTAATTTTCCTAAACCATTCAATGGTGTCATACGAGTTCCTCCAAAGATTACAATAGTTAGCCTTTTTTACATTCGTTACAATATTTTGAATAATATTTTCTGATACCTTACCTAACTCTGTTTTTGAGGGATTAATCAGTCTAGATTGCAATTTATTCTCAAAATTAGGTTTATAGTCCTTAAATAGAATGTAAGTATCTTTCTTTTTAAATTTCCCTAACCTATCTTCAATATGTAATTTATTAGCAAACCTACTGGTATCGTTATTCATTTGGTCAATAGTGTTACATATTCACAATTAACGCTATGTGCGAAGTGGAAATATAACGTTCATAACGATAGAACATAGGAATCTCGGAATTCGAAAACACGTAACGACTTCTTGTTCAGGTACGAAACCTTTTTATTAACTTTGAGTTAAAGGTTTCGACGTAAGGAGGAGAGACACAATCTTCTATGCTGTCTTATTCATTTGGCCCCTGTCTCGAGCAGCCCCCATAGGGCGCAAGTTCGCCTCGCGTCTGCGAGCTTCAAAAGTCGACCCTTCTCGTTTGGCGTCTCATACCCAACTCTGACTTTCTTCAGATTCTCACACAAACCTCCACGCGCTTCCGGTGCGTGACGTCACCCGTACCCTGTCACCCCGTTTCATCTCGGACTATTATGACATCTGAGTGACACCTCCACCTGCCCGCGAGCGCCCGCGTTAACACCTGCCTCAATGTTGCACCTAACTAACCCATGTGCTGAGCCGAAAGGTTCTCAGCCTAACTAAACTCAAAGGCATGAACCGAAATCCCTCGCCTATTATATAACAATTGTGTTATTATAGTCTATTTTGAAATTATCTGTAATTTAGAATTCTTTAGAATTTCTTGATATATTGAGGGTTTGATTTTATATATGTTTTTAGATTTATCCGCCCTCACCCATATGCAGTTAAAACTTTTTACTTCTTTTATATCCTTAATCAATTTCTTTTGAAAACTAGTCTCTCCTAAATTTAACCTTTCTAAGTAGTTTAAATAAGTCAGCCTCAAACGGGTCCAGTAGCTTATTATTTGGAGGTGTATTTTGGGATTTGAGGTTGAATACCTATTTTTTAGCACAGTCACTATCTTCATTTGAGTCCAGGTAGAAAAAAGCCTTCCATCGTAATCTTTTCACGAAATCCACTATTTTCTCCAGTTAAAGCCAGGAGGAATGCATTATAAGATGGATGAGGGATATTTTACAGTGAATATTCCGGAGTAAAAAATATCCATTTCCGAGTTGGTACAGTTTCCGATAATATGTTTTTAAGTTGGAATTTTCCAAGAGAGCTCAACTAATTAGGAGCAATACGTGTATTATTCGGTCCAGTTAAACAGGAGTCAGGACAAGAAATAATTCAACTAAGAACATTTAAATTTTCCTGGTAAAGAGCTCAATGTAACTGACATCACAGAGCAATAATTTCTTAAAAAAACAAAACAAAAACCGCTCACATTAGGATTATAAATTTATTTCCATCCTGTTATGCGTATTGATATGAATCAATAACACCAAAAATATATAAAATAGTTGTGGGCCATTAGTAGTAGTAGTAACCTAAATAAAGTTTTTTCGTATTTTTACGAACGTGGATCTTTTAAAAGAAGCGAATTTATTATTTGATGTACCTTTGGAAGATAATTTCTGTCCCTACAAGCACCACTAAAGAATATAGCTATGTCCCACACAATCTGTCAATTAGCGCTATGCAAATAACAAACAGCCCCTTCCAGGTTTTGATATAAGTTCACTGTTTTTATTTCCTAAGACGATAAACATTACACTACGATGCCTACTTCGGGAGCAGCGTCTCATCTTCTGAAAATGACATCAGTATGCGACTAGCGAAGGTATGGATTGCTATCGATAGGTTATCGACCAGATGGAAGTCACACTTATAATAAAGCGTATTTTTTCCAAGCAGTAATCATTTCAATTCTATTATATGGATGCACCACATGGACGCTGACAAAACGCATAGAGAAAAAGCTAAATGGAAGTTGCACAAGAATGGTACGAGCTAACCTGAACAAATCCTGGAAGCAACATCCTACAAAATAGCAACTGTACGGCTACTTACCTCCCATCTCTAAAACCATCCAAATAGAACGAACAAAACATGCAGAACACTGCTGCCAAAGTAAGGACGAACTTACAAGCGATGTTCTCCATTGGACCCATTCACACGGACGTGTAAGTGTTGGATGATCAACTAGAACTTATCTACATCTACTTTGTATGGACACAGGATGTCGTCTCGAAGACTTGCCTTAAATGATGGATAATAGAGACGAATGGCAAGAGAGAATTAGGAAAATCCGTGCTAATAGCACGACATGATATATATATATATATATATATATATATGAAACTCATGTGAAAATTCACAGTGATTTTTTTGTTGTAATCTTTTAATGAATCATGTGCGTTTTGTCAGATCTTACCTACCTTGACAAAACTGTTTTGAAAAAAATTAATTAAATTACCTAGCGTGGCACTTTGACTTAACTTACTGATTGGTTCTTGGGAGGTTATCATTAATCAAACTTACGCAAATAAGTAGCACAGAGATCGTTATACAATTTAAAGTATTATATTGATAAAATTGACAGATTGCTGTTTTTCAACCTCAAGTTAAACATGGACTATCATCTGATGAGACGGAGAGTATAATGATATTCACCGGCGAAATAAATTTATAATGACAATTTAACCAGGTTTGAGTTTCTTTCTAATTGCACTGTATACGCTCTGTATGTGAGTTTTGCTGTATAAACCTAGACGGAAAAAGATATGTAACAATAGCAATGTGATATTTCCCATATATTCGATACGCGAATAATCCACACTCACTGTCTTCTCACGCTAACTGGATATATATATATATATATATATATATATATATATATATATATATATATATATATTATCAAGAATGAAATAAGAATATAATGGTTGGATTAACTGAGCATTAATCAGCTTGCGAAATTATCAGTAAATATATTTTTTAATACTTATATTAAACGTAAATAATTATCCAGTAAGATGAATAATTCATTATTTTTGTAGTTTTAAAATCAAAATTCGTTACGATTAGTTATGTTCTACTGCAGCATAGTTAGCTCTTGTGAGAGACCTACTTTCGATAGCCGCTCCTTTTCCTTTTAGATAGAGGGAGATTGATTGATTAATTGATATATATTATATATATATATATATATATATATAGAGAGAGAGAGAGAGAGAACTATTTAATGTCTTCGGATTTGGACAACCAGAAAAATATACAGTTGTAAATGTCACTGGGTGACCAATATACAATCATAGAATGTGAGTAAATGAAGTTTTATCTTTCAAAATAGTCCCCATGTTTATCTCTACTCCATCTATCAGTGTTGCAGTGCTTGGATCTCATTGGTATAGATAGTCAAAAACAACATATATGACGAAATCATATAAACTTTTCAGACTATAAACTATTTTTGTCCTTTAAGGAGATTGTTTTTTCAGTTATAAATTGATTGATTTTGTGATTTAAATTTGAATAATCCATTTTACAAGATGGTAGATCGATTGTCTAAAGGCGTTTATTGAGATTAAACCCTTTGTCAAAATTACACTGCCCTTCAGCTTGGCACGCAACATACTTGCGTGCTAAATCACTCACTAAACTTATGATAAGTCCAATAATGATTAAACAAGGTTAAGAAGGTAAGCAGTGGACAGCTCATCACGCACACGAGAAAACATCCGTTATTTTAAAGAATTACAATTAAAAAAGGATTTTTGCTTAATTACGAGACCATCCGTGAATCTGTTAGCCTCCTGTTGTGTCAGTGGTCCTTGATAGCGATTTTTTTTAAAATTTTGGAGGAAAAATTAAAGATCAAAATTGTCATTTCATACTTATTTTGGGTATGCCTATAATTTGGAAGATCACTTCAGTTGGTGGGGGCTGTATAAGACGCCGATTGCATATCTGCAGAGGGGTAAGACTCCCGTAATGATTATTCTAAATATGACACTAAACCACTAGTCCTGGAGCTTTGGGGAATGTGGAGTACCTCTTCATTGACATTACTCGCTGGTTCAGTCTGACCTGGAGGTGGTACCAGTTAGGGCTTAATCTATGGGTCAAATAGAACTGTTTAACCATTGAACTTTGTGCGAACAAGTGATAATATTGAATTGAATAATTACTACTTGGTAATACTATGTGAAACCATAAAACTGTAAGCAAATAAACAGGATCCGGCACTAAATAATCATCAAGGGTTGATATGCCATTAAAAAACAAACAAGAAACAAAAAACAAAGAATAAAAACAAAAAAATCGACGATAAAAAGGATATTCAGTGCTGACGGTGACCCTAGCACTTTGAATAGTAAATTGGATATTTTAAGTGTATTTCTCAAATAAAAACCTTCCTAGGATGCGTTATTTTCCTTTGCTTAAGATTAAATACATATGTTGTTGGAGTCGTCTGTGTTTGTCAGGGTGAATGATTCCGAGTCCGTATTGGAAGGTGGCGAACGAAAAATTTTAGTAAAACGAAAAGTCAACAAAAGTAAGCAAACAGTAAAAGTAACAAAATTGTTATATATATATATATATATATATATATATATATATATATATATATCATCATCATCATCATCATCAAGTCGTGCCGCCAGCACGGATATCCTTGACCATCTCTCGCCACTTTTCCCTATCGTTCATCGCCTCCGGCAGGTCTTCTGGGTTACATCCTGTGTCCTCACATAGCTGCTGTATGTAAGTTCGGGCTGGTCGTCCTGCTTTTGCTTGGCCATATGTGGGGGTCCATAGTAGTACGTCACTTACGAGCTCGTCTTTGCTTCTCCAGCAGTGTCCGGCTGTCTGGCTCGTCTGACCTGTATAGTTTTCGTGATGGGAGGCAGGTGGCAGTACAGTTGGCGTCTCGTTGGGTGTTGTCGCCAGGACTTGTTCAATATTGCTCTCAACATTCTTGTGTAACTGCCGTCAAGTTTCTTCTACAGCCGTTTGGTTAGCGTCCATGTAGTGCATCCATATAGCAGTATCGATACAACTGCTGCCTGGAAGAAACTGCGCTTCATTTCATCGGTCAGGTCTGATTTCCATATTATTGAGAGCCTATCTATAGCCGTCCATGCTTTCGTCAGCCGTGTGTCGATGTCGTTTTCTGTTGATGAGACACTACTTCCTAGGTAGGTGAATTTGTCCACTAGCCTCAGAGAGGCTCCGTCTAGAGTGGTAATGTTGCCCGTTTGGTTGTAACACATATATTCAGTTTTGTGCACATTGACATGGAGGCCAATGCCTGCTGCAGCTCGTTCAAAACTATGCAGTAGTGTCTCTGCTTGATTAGGCGTATTCGCCAGTAACGCTAAGACATCAGCGTAGTCGGCGTCTGTGATTGTTTTTGCGGGGTACCTTTTGCTTCTTTTCTTAGTCAGCTCGAAGCTATTTTCTCTGATTTTGTCGATCGAAGTTCTAAGCACGTAGTCTAGACAGATGATAAAGAGATATGGGGCTAGCGTGTCTCCTTGTAGTACTCCTGCAACAATGTCGAAGTATTCCGTGTCTCCATCTGGTGAACGTACCTTTACTTTGGTGTTTTTGTAGAGGATCATTATTGCTGCTACGGTTTCTTTTGGTAGGCAGTATGCTAGTAGGATTAGTTCCATTTTCCCTCTGTGGATGGAATCGAAGGCCTTGGTAAAGTCGACAAATAGTAATGTCGCCTGAAGGTTTTTTGCCCGGATGCCTTCAAGGATTCTACGGATGGTCAATATTTGTGAGGTCGTGGATCTATTTCTCCGGAAGCCATTTTGGTTTTTCCTAAGGATGTTGTCTATTTTGGGTTCTATGCGGTTTCGTAGTAGGGCATTGTAGATTTTGGCTGCTATGGATGTAAGCGTTATCCCTCGGTAGTTCTTGGCTAATCCGAGGTCGCCTTTTTTAGGGAAAGGAAGGATGCATCCCTTCATCCATCTTTCTATCCTATTTTGACTATAGACAGCGTTGCATTGCCGGAGCAATATATCGTCGAATTGTCTAGTCTTCCACACATATATTATGTACAATATGTACAGATTATACAGGCTATAAAGGTGTGACAAGTTTATTAAAACAGAATACCTTTCGACCATCTGTTCCTAACGCCTGCTTCTCAGCTATTCTCAACTTTTTCTCCCTGGCCGTTATCTCGCGTCCTTTTCAAAATCTCAAAAAAAAAAAAAAAAAAAAAGGTCGGTCGGTTAGAAGAGATATATCTTTTTTCTTCCTCCACCAGATAAGGGTCAGGAGGTGAGTCGGTGTATGCTGTTCTTAGCTGGCTAGCTTTGCGTGTCAGGTGGTTTATTAGGCGCCAACGATCTTTGATTTGTCCAGCATATCGACTCTAAAAGACTTTTTTATTTGGGAGTTAGCATTGTTCGGCACTACTTAGAAAAATTAAAAATAGAAAAGCCGCAGGGCGTGATGAAATACACTCAGAAGTATGGAAGACTGCCCCGACCCTGTAATGCAGTTTATAATCAAAATCCGATAGACAGATGGATGAAGGGATGCGTCCTCACTTTCCCTAAAAAGAGCGACCTCGGATTAGCCAAGAACTACCGAGGTATATCACTTACATCCACAGCAGCCAAAATATACAATGCCCTACAACGCAACCGCATAGAACCCAAAATTGAAAACATTCTTAGGAAAAACCAAAATGGATTTCAAACAAATAGATCCACGACCTCACAAATATTGACTATCCGTAGAATCCTTGAAGGCGTACAGGCAAAAAAACCTACCGACGACAATACTATTTGTCAACTTTACCAAGGCCTTTGATTCCATTCACAGAGGGAAGATGGAACAAATTCTGCTTGCATAAAGCATACCAAAAGAGACCGTCGCAGCCATTAGAATTCTATATAGAAATACCAAAGTGAAAGTACGTTCTTCGAATGGAGACAGAGATTACTTCGACATCGTAGCAGAAGTACTGCAAGGGGACACAGTAGCCCCATACCTCCTTATCATCTGTCTAGACTACGTGCTTAGAACATCGATTGATAAAATCTAAGCTGACAAAGAAAAGAAGCAGAAGGTACCCTGCAAAAACAATTACCAACGCCGACTACGCCGATGATATAGCGATTCTGGGAAATACACCCGCCCAATCCGAAACCCTAATGCATAGTCTGGAACGAGCTGCCGTAGGCCTCTATATCAATGCACACAAAACGGAATACATGTGCTTTAATCAAACAGGCGAAATTTCCACACTAGGCAGTAGCTCTCTAAAACTAGTTGATAAGTACACCTACCTAAGAAGTAGTGTATCATCAACCGAGACAGACATCAACACATGACTAGCAAAGGTATGGACAGCTATCGATAGGCTATCGGTCATATGGAAATCAGACCTGACTGATAAAATGAAACGCAGTTTCTTCCAGCAGCTGTTGTATCGATACTGCTATATGGATGCATTATATGGACGCTGACTAAACGGATGGAGAAAAAAATTGACGACAACTATACAAGAATGCTGCGAGCAATATTGAACAAATCCTGGAAGCAACACCCCACAAAGCACATGCTGTACAGCCACCTACCTCCCATCACAAGAACTATCAAAGTTAGACGAACCAGACATGCAGGACACTGCTGGAGAAGTAGGGATGAGCTCATAAGGGATGTTCTCCTATGGACTCCTTCACATGGCCGAGCAAAAGCAGGGTGACCAGCTCGAACCTACATTCAGCAGCTCTGTGAGGATATGGGATATAGCCCTGATGACCTGCCAGAAGCGATGAACGATTGGGAGGAGCGGCGAGAGAGGGTTAGATATATCCATGCTGGGGGCACGACAAGATGATGACGATGATTACCTTTGAGCGATTAGACATACATACAGATACACAAACATGCAAGGTTTGTTCAAAGGTATCGAGACTGAAAATGTATTTATCGAAACAAGATTGAATGATGAATGTAACGTTAATTTTCTTAAAAAATATTCCCCTAAGTATTCATCATACTTATTCCAGTGAACTTTACATTAGTCGAAGCACATTTGAAACTCCTTTTCTGATATGGTATGAAGCCTTTCACCTCCTCAGATCTTAGCCTTGAGTTGTGTGGACCTTAGTGTGGTGAGTGTGGAGTGGGGACTAATACAATTTTGTACTTCGCCAAAAAATGCTCTTCAGAAACTATTAAAACTAGTGCTATGTTTTTTCATTTCAAAATGGCACAGAATCGCTTAGACTGCTCTAAATCTCTAGTCATCATTAATTTATAATTGGAGTTGTCCTCTCCCTTCCCCTAAGTTATGGGTTAAAAAGTACCACTGATGTTCTACGAGAATGACTTTCACCGTAAATAACCCACGAAGAATTATATGCCATTATACACAAAGAAGAAGAAGAAGAAGAAGAAGAAGAAGAAGAAGAAGAAGAAGAAGAAGAAGAAGAAGAAGAAGACGTTGTTCAGCTCTGCATAAGTTTACTAAATTAAAAAAAGATTAAGATTGAGTCTCAATACTCTCTGATGACACTTCAAATCTGTGTATATGTGTTTGTGTATGGCTGAGTGGCTAATTTTGACGTTTGAGGCAGAGAAGATGTCTAGTCGGGTAAAAAGTCAATAGGTTACGCATTTTTGTTGGAGAAGAGAAATGCAGCGGAGATGGAGGAAAGAAGGGTGAGAGAAGACGAAACGAAGGGTCGGGGCTTGGATTTCGTGTCGCCAATGGCTTTTTTACTTTCCACAACCAATTTGGTTTATCGTTGAGGTGTTTCTTGTGTCCAAGTTTAACATTTCACTCACAGCAAACTCTCACTTGGTGAATTACTTTCTATTTAAATGCATTCCAAACACCAACATAATTTATATTTTGGTTGCTGTTTCGAAAATAAATGCCGATTTTTTTAGACGGCCATTATTTTCCAGGAATCCTTTTAACTCAATTCGCATTTAACAACAATACAAAAACAAAGTTTCATATAAACATATTCAACAGAAAATTAAACAATCTATGTCTGGTCAAAATTTGAAGATTGTTAAAAAGTAATAAGACTGAAATTGTATTTTACAGACAAAATAAATAAGACATTAAATATTTCTTCAAACTAGTCCCAACTGTATTCTAAACGATTATTCCAGCGAGCTTTTCATTATTCAAAGCACTTCTGTCAGAGAGAAAGATTTAGAAAACACACACACACACACACACACACACACACACACACATATATATATATATATATATATATATGTATACACATATGGATATATATATATATATATAGAGAGAGAGAGAGAGATGGGGGGGAAGAGATAAACGCATTTGAATACATAGAATGATACTATTAGGATAGATTAAAGTGCGTGTGTGTGTGTGTGTGTGTGTGTGTGTGTGTGTGTGCGCGCGTTTTTGTGTGTGTGTGTGAGAGAGAGAGAGAGAGAGAGACAGACAGACAGACAGACAGACAGAGACAGAGACAGAGAGAATGATATAATCTCAACCGATTTGAACTAGCAGATAAATAAACGGCTAAAAAGTTCATAAACTGACCAAGACACTCTCATTATCTTTCAAAATAGTCGATTGCTGTAACCACTTCTATCGGTGCTGCAGTGCTTTGATCTCACTGGTAAAAAAATAATCAACGATAGTTATGACATCATCATATAAACTTTTCAGTCTATAAACTTTTCAGGCCATTTTCGTCCATCAACGAAATTAAGAAGATTGTTTTTTCAGGTATAAATTGATTGATTTCGTGATTTAAATTTGAATAATCCATTTTACAAGATGGTAGATCGATTGTCTAAAGGCGTTTATTGAGATAAGACCCTTTGTCAAAATTACACTGCCCTTCAGCTTGGCACGCAACATACTTGCGTGCTAAATCACTCACTAAACTTATAATAAGTCCCATAATGATTTAACTAGGTTAAGCAGTGGAGAGCTTATCACGCAACCGAGAAAACATTTGCGTTTTTTAAATAACTACGATTTAAAAAAAGGATTTTTGCTTAATTACGAGACCATCCGCGAATCCTTTGGGGTTTTATCATTGATACTCGATGTTGATTTCCTGTATTTTGCAGAAAGAAATTGAGGATTATGATTGGTATTTCATACTTATCTTCGTTATGTCGATATTTCAAATGGTAAAAATCGACCTTCAGTGCAAATGCTGACCCTGCAATATTACCTATTAGTTGTAAGTTGCTCATTTATGGATATTGCTCTTGTAAAAATCTTGATAGGTTATGGTTGCATATATACATATACACAGGTCGGTTTAAAAGTATCGAAACTGATGTATTTACTTAGATAAATATGAACTATAAATGTAACGTTAATTTTCTTTAAAATAGTCCTCTTGATATTGAACATTTTAGTTCCAGCGTGTGTTTTATTAGTCAAAGGACTTTTGTAACGTCTTTTTTTGATATGTTGTGAAGCTGCACACCAGATAATCTAGACATGGCTACAAAGAGGATATTTAAAGAAAGAAAGTGAATCTCTATTATTTGCGCCATATAGCCAGATAGCATAATTATTTAAAAGCCGAACAAACAGGATCTTTCTCTTGTAGGTAGGGGTGGTGAGTATAGAGGAGGTGCACTTACAAAATCCCATGTTTCACTAAAGTCTAATAAAATGATACACAGACAAACTGCCACACACACACACACACACACACACACACACACACATTGCAAAGGTAATAAATTGCATCTTTCTTATATTAAGTATTCATCTCTTATCAATGTGTGTGTTTATGTGTGTGTGTGTGAGAGAGAGAGAGAGAGAGAGAGAGAGAGAGAGAGAGAGAGAGAGAGAGAGAGAGAGAGAGAGAGAATCAGACAGACAAATAGACAGAAACAGAGACAGAGAGATAGAGGATGAAAGCGTTAAGGGTATAAATCGTGCACATCGTCTGCTTGATCAGGACCGAAAGAAGAGAGAGAAAAAAAGAAAAGATAGAGAGATAGAAATAAAAAAAAGAAGAGATAGATAGATAGAGAAATGTGTAAAAAAAAAAAATTAAGATCACTTGATATTTCTTAGAATATTTGCACTATTGGCCTCATCTTTATGGTTATAATCACAACGTTTCTGCCGATATGTCCTTCTTCAGAAGTTTTATGTCAAAATCGGGAGTCCACACAGAATGAGTACAAGTGTTAAGTTATAGTAAATATTCCTTGTTATTCTTACCTGTTGTTGAGATTGAACCTGAAACCTCCAGATTATTTCACTCAAAAGCACTTTCAAACCTTATCCACTGTGTTATGTGTCCTTATAGGACAATTTAATTTAAAGGTTACAATTTTCTGAAACAGTTTTCGTTGCAAATTTCTATATAAATTTATCACAAGTATAAAAAAAATTAAATTTCTTCTTCTTCTTCTTCTTCTTCTTCTTCTTCTTCTTCTTCTTCTTCTTCTTCTTCTTCTTGCGTATTTGAAACACCTGTAGTTCATGGCATATAATAATCGTATTAGATATGATACCCGATAAAATAACAAGAAAGTGAGGTAAAACATTTTAAAAACCTGCTTCAGGTTTTCAAGTCGCGCTATTACTTTCACTTTCGGGCAAATACCCTTGGGAAAGGTATAAACCCCCTTATCCTCTCAGCTATGGGTTAAATAGCACCTCTAATGTTCTTCTAGGAGAATAGCTTTGGCATTAGATAACCTACAAAGGTTGATATGCCATTAAACAAAGAAACCAAACCAAACCAAACCAAACTAAGTTTTCAAGTCCTTTTTCTTAGTATATATAAGTTGGTGACCATAATTGAGGGCGATCCGAAGGCTCCCTTTTCAATAGCTACTACACCAAAGTGTAGGGGAGGGTTCTACTCCTTTCCCTGGATTACTCCACTTACTCTTGATCCGTACCTTATAATGCTGAGTGTTAAGCAGGGAGGCAGCAAGTACCATTTTTGAGTCTTTGGGATGATTCGGCTTGGGATTGAACCCATTAACAGACAGACACTGCAACTCTTATGCCATTAATAAAGCATATATATATATATATATGCTTTATTAATATCTATTTATTAATTTCTTGTCCTGATGGAATTACTCCCAACTCCTGTTTAAATGGACCAATTAATACCTATATATATATATATATATATATGTGTGTGTGTGTGTGTGTGTGTGTGTGTGTGTAAGTGATAGAGCATATATGTATCTATATCTAGGTTTGGTTTGGCTTCTTTGTTTAATGGCATATCAACCTTTGTAGGTTATTTAATGCCAAAGCCATTCTCCTAGAAGAACAGTAGTGATACTATTTAACCCATAACTGGAAGGATAAGGGGGTTCATACCTTTCCCAAGGGTACTTGCCCGAAAGTGAACGTAATAGCGCGACTGGAGTATGAACTCGCTTACTACGATTCCGCAGTCCATCGCTTTAACCATTACACCACGAAGACACCCCCAATATTTATATCTATCTTGGTTCATTCTTAACATAATAAATAAAGCGACAATTATCAAGCGCTTTTGACTCTATCTCTACGCTATGTAAACTTGTATATATATATATATATATATATATATATATATATATATATATATATATATATTGTCATCCATAGATTGACTGTTTCGTTGCATCACAACTCTTCAGTGAAGCTTGACACGTAGGATGCTTGAAGCTGGGATCGAAACCCACCCAACTTTACATTAGACTTAGTATCATACCTCTCAGCCTACAAGCGAACCACGTCAGCTCGAGAATTATAAGGCATTAAGTAGTAGCTTTCGTTTGTTTACATTTATACCTTACCGGATACCAGAGTGCTCAATTCGTTCGACAAGCTTTGCATTATGCAAGTGGCAGCCGTAAATTCCTTTGAAGAGTGTTCAACCTCGATGGGAGAGAACAAGCGTTGGAAATAAAACCAGAGTGCTCAAAAGCTCATAAGCAGATTAGTATAAATATTAAAAGCGAAGACTTACATTACATGCACCATTCTTCCGACTACTTTACCTGTTTCCTTCCAGTTCAGCTCTTAGCAACACATTGATCCATTATTTAGATGGTAAGTTTGTCACTGAAATTTTATTCTCCGGTCTGATGATCCTGTCAATATTTTCTTTTGCCGTATGACACTCGAAGTAATCGTCATAGAAACGTTAATAATCACTTTTTTCATTTGCATGACTAATTTTTTCAGCATTTAATGGACACACACACACACACACACACACACACACACACACACACACACACACACACACACACACACATATATATATATATATATATATGTGTGTGTGTGTGATGGTGTGTGTGTGTGAATGTGTGTCGATATGCCCAGAAACGTCAAAATAATTTGCCTCTCTAATGTTGAAGTACGAAATATCAGACTTACCATGGATAGTAAAAGTGCCCAGTCCAAAAAAACCGGACTCGTGAGTTCAAAAGTTTAATTGCAAAGTAATTAAGATATTTTATAATATTTAGTTAATGATCATCAGCATTATTTTCGCTTTAACCTCAATATTCCGTCTTATATTTTTTGTTTAATGCTATATCAACCCTCGTGAGTCTTGTTACACGATAGAATAATTCATTATTGATAATCAGACCAGTGTATAACTTACGAGTCGATATAAAATATAACGTTTAAAAGTGATAATTGGACTCACCGTATTGTAATTGAGGGTCAATATTCCCAATAAATTTAATAATTGATAATCAGAATGATTAATGACTAATTTATGTAATAAATCATGAATATTTGATGGTTAGGAAAGAGATTTTTTTTCTTTTAAAATCATTCTTAGCCTTTTAAAAGACGTAACTTTTTTAAAAAAATCCTCCATTTGATTATATTAAATCGATATTTAACTTACTTGTGTTTTTCAGCTTCCACTTTATAAAAAAATCAACCAAAACACTATTCATTGTTTTGCTATAAGTTCTTGAACTGACCGATTTTTTTTAAAGAGGGCGTCTCGAACATAAAGAAGATTGCGTAAATTTTTCACTGATCATAAGACTTAGTCATCCCCCTTAATCTTCGACAACAAGACTTTCTTTTAAAGAACTATTAGCACGTAAAGAGCAACTCAAATCAATAGATTTGTTTTTCAGCTCGTTCATTGATAATTAAAAGATGATGAAATGTTACCTATAAATCTAATCCGCACGAAATAAGAAGAAGAAATCACATGATAAACAAAAAGATTTCCTTAGAGAAAACAAAATTGAAAAGTTCAAAATACATTTTATTTGACTAATGTAAAACTCTAGAAATCGATGAGCTAATTAGTTTGTATTAAAAGAGAACGAAGTTAGCGTGTTATTTTTTTTTGTAAATAGGTTTAAAAAATTAAAATAAAATAAAAATAGAAAATAAACGTGGTTAATTATGAAGATTAAAAAGCGGGAAAAATAATCCATAATAGATTGTAATCTTTAGGCATTTAAAATCAGGGGCAAATGAACAAATTGTTTTCGAAAGATCTTACAGCGCCAATTCATAAATCGTGGATGAGAGTGTACTTTCTCAGAATGCTAGATCGTGTACAGAAAAAAAAATTAATAGAATGGCTTAAGATATTTGAATTCGATATTTTGGGCTGAGCACCATTTTTTTAACACTTCAAGCCAGATATATAGATCATACCAGGCTTAACAAGGCATATATATATATATATATATATATATATATATATATATATATATATATATATATATATATCCAAAGAAGATGAGTTAGGAATGATTCTATTTGGGAATATGTTAGAGGATTCTTATAAATCTCCCGGAGTGCCCAATGTATGATAATTAATATATAAATTTCTTACAGAGCAAATTTCCATAAAATTGAAAAAACTCAACAAACCAACATTTGGTTATTATAACATTTTAATTGCCGACTCCATAAAAAAAAATGTAACGACATTGTCTGGTGTTATGCATCCTTGTGTATTAAAATATTTTTAAGCGAGTTTGAAAAAAAAAGAAAATATATTTCTCTCCATTGTGTTATGGCTATCTGAAGAAGCTGTTTCTCTTATAGAGTCGGCAACTGAAATTTATAATAGCAAAAAGACGGTTTGTTGTGCTTTTTCAGTTATATATATATATATATATATATATATATATATATATATATGGCGATTAAAAAGTAATTCACATTTTAAAATCATTTTAATCTATTCCTTAACTATAGTTTTACATGAAATGAAATTATAAGTATTTTAAAAATATGTAGTTACTTTTCAATCAGCCTAATATATATATATATATATATATATAGGGTTACAGAAAAGTAATTACATATTTACATTTCAATCGCCCTATATATATATATAAATATAAATCGCTATATATATATATATATATATATATATATATATATATATATATATATACCTTTACTCTTATAAACTGTAATTCTATGATCATTATATCCTATTTTCCATCTTTTTTCAGCTGCTCCTGTGAATACTTTTTTTTCAATTTTTATTATCTTCAGTTTTTACCATTGCTGTATATATTACGTTAAGGATTTATTTAAAATGGACACCCAACAAAAAAAAATTCTCACCCAATCCCCAAAAAAAAACCCCCCAAAAAAACCCTTAAAAAACAAGCAGAAAACCTCAAAAAAGAAAAAGGGAAAAAAGAGGAAAAAAGCAATAAATATCTTGTCCTTCAAAAATAAGTCAGCCTTTAATACATACTTAGACACATTTATGTCTGGTTACAGATATGTTGCAGTTTATTTTTGGTTATTTTAGGTTTCAATACTGCATAGAGTTTAGTAATAAACAATACCTAAAAATATTCCTCAATTGGTACAATCGACACTTTCATGTTCCATAGTTTCTTCAATTCCCTAGCAAAGTCGAGGTACTTATCCTTCTTTTCACATTCTTTCAGTTTTATTCTGTGGTTAGTCGGGACGGCAAAGTCAACATATTGTTCATGACAAACAACTAGTTTTTTTTATGTCGATATTAAATTCCATATTTCAAAATAATTTTGTTATATAATTATAGAATGATTTTTTATATTAATCATTTTTCGTTTATCATATTTCATCGTTCACTTTGGTAAAGCTCTGAACTATTCGAGTCTCTTAAGTTCTGGTGCATAGTCATTGGATGCAGTATTACGCTCTCGCGCTAGGGATATGATAATCACCATTGTCATAATAAAACTGGAGGGTGGATGATGTCATGCCCGGAAGAGATGGTCCTGAGAATTTGAGGATTTTGAAAAGAGTCAGTTGAGACTGGACCATGGAGGTAGAGAGTTGAGTTTCTGCCATTAAGGCATAGAGTTGAGTTTTCTACCGTTGCGGCGGCAGTTAAGTTTTTCGGGTCTCGACCGGCGGAGATGAATTCAGATCTTAAACATCACAAGATATGCCTCACATTGGGAGTAGAGTGAGCATAGTAAGAATTGTGTCTCTCTCATTGTATCGCCATGGACCGAAGCCAGAAGTTAATAAACCGTTCGTACCTGAAACGACAGAGTCCGCCTGTGTTTGAATATGTGTTTTGTATATGTACTGTTGTGATTGATAACATTATGGCGATGCAACAATTTAACGAAATATTTTTCGCTTATTTTGTTTGTATCATATTTTATTTTGTTTTTAAGTAATATTAGACTGTCATATATAGTTCAATGTATTTTGTTTATTATCTTGGATTGTATTATTTGTTTATTTATTTCAGTTTTGTTATAGGAACGCATTGTTATATCGGAAATTCCAGTTTTTAAATATGTTTGAGTATGGTTGTATTGTTTTGGTATGTGTTCCCTGGCTAATGATAAAGCATTTCCTCATAAGGGATTTTGTTATATTTGGGTACAAATATTTTATGTCAATTTCTATTAATTCACATTCGCGTCTCCAATTTATGTTAATAAAACATTGTTGGTGTTCTTCCGTTGGTTTAAATTCACTTGGGTTTTTCATTTTGTAATTATCGTGTCCAATATGTTTTTTCAATATGATCTTTAGTTGTATCTAAAAATCGACGGGATTTAGTCGCTTGGAAATTGTCATAGTGGTCTTTCAGAGTATTGTAAGATTCTATCACTGCTATCATACTGGTTCTATCATCTATGAAAAAATGGCTAAATTTCTTGATTCCTTATTTATTTCAGCATTATTATTTCTTATTATTCTTGGTTTTGGTTATATTACTGTGACCTTTTTTGTTTCACTTCGTTGATTTTTAAATGATATGTCAGCTTTTATGACAACGTTTATGATTTGATGATTTTACCGATAATAGCCTTTAGTGTTTTCTAAAAAATATTCGGTCGTTTAATGAATTCAATGGTCTTTTGCTGTTTCTACTAAAACTTTCTCAAAGCTTCTTTATAATACGTGTTGTTGTGGGCTAATTGTCATTTGGTAATAAGTAATACCTAATAAAACTTGAATTTATGATATTGGAAAATGTTCCTCTAGGAATAATAAAACCCCGGTAGCTTTCGTTTTGTAAAATTAACTTTGTCTTAAATAGGATGTATTCATTCATAGGCATGACTGTAAGTACTGAACAGACTGATCATTGCTTAAAGTCAGTGATCTGGCAGGAATTATTGCTTTCAGTTTAACTTGACCATAAGTCTCTTCTTTTCCTTTGTTTCTTTACCAAAAACTTTTATTTCCATTATTCTCTCATTCTAACAAGATTTAATCTTCAACCTAACTTGCCTTGTTCACAGGGTAAAAGGGTTTGAATCTTCACCTTAACTTGTCTTGTTCACGGGGTAAAAGGGTTTGAATTTTCACCCTAACTTGCCTTGATCACGGAGTAAAAGGGGTAAAATATTCACCTTAACTTGCCTTGTTCACGAGGTAAAAGGTTTTGAATCTTCACCTTAACTTGCCTTGTACACGGAGTAAAAGGGGTAAAATCTTTACCTTAACTTGCCTTGTTCACGGGGTAAAAAAACACGCCAACTGTATCTCAGCGGAAAATACAAAAACGTGTGTCTTGAGTACAATACTAAAATTCATTCGGTCGTGAGGTTCCATTGCTATTACTTCCAGGTTCACTTATTACGAATCAAATAGATCTGTTTTGGATAATGAAGTGTTTACTTGTTTAAAATGAATGTGAAGATAGCCTTTTGTATTATGTATAACTGAATATCATTAGTGTCGTTAACTTCAGCATAAAATAACACAAGTGTTGACAATATGTAAAAACAAGTCAGCTGCTCACATCCAAAATTAAACAAAAAGTGATGCCGACCTTGTGAAAGCATTTTCTTATATAAGAAGAAAATAGTTTTAGAAAAAAATACGCCTTTACGAAACCGTTTACGACTTTCGTTGGTCATTAATCCTTCCTGCTATTTAAGCTTGAACTGAGAAACTTAAGCTGATTCATTTGTTAACTTCTGTTTCAAGGTTCAAGCCTGCATGTTATTGGTAGATAAAAATCACTGAAAGATGTTTAACAATCGATCTTATTTTTCTTTTTTTAAATTTCAGTCTAGTTTTTCAATAAATCGTCCTATTGTTTTCTTAGCTTGGCGGTGGAGGTAGGAGGTAATCAATAATCGCATGTTTACTTTATTCAGTATTATGGAAAAGTGATGCAATCGCATTCAATATTTAAGAAGAGGAAATCAATTTGAAATGCCTAATTTTTAAGATCTTTTACCACAGTATTTTTTACTTAATGATATTTTGATCCGGGAATTAAATTCAACTAAATCTCATTTTCTTTTCTTCCTCTTCATTCTCTAACGCTCTCAACTGAGTTAAATATTGGTATTAAATTTTATTGAATTTAGTGATATTGCATTTAATTTGATTTCATTTGGGGATTAAATTGAGAATTGATTCTGACGCTGAGAAAACTTTTTAATTAGTTTGATAACGATATTTAAATTAATTTGAATTTGATGCCTCCATTTCGCCCGGATTTCAAACTGATTTGACTTTTAGAGATTATGTTATCAAAATGGTGAGCAATGAATTTGGCTGAAACTGATGTTAGCTTTAATGGAAATAAGCTGTTTAACCCATTCGTAACGGTCTGTGACTATACTCAAATTGTTAAAGCTGAGCCGTGTGTGACTATAGGTGGATTCATTGCACTCTTCTGTGTAGAACTACCGTCGAATTCCTTGGGCCGTGTGAGAAAAAAACCTATTTATTTCATGGGAAATATGACCCTCCATCTTAATTAATATAAAGTCCAAAGGAAAATTTTCCAATTGACTTTGATTGGTCAAAAAGCAAACTGAATTTAGTTATAACTAATCAATCCTAATGCCACATAATGACAAATCCAAATTATAGTTTTTAGCTAATCCTATATTTAGGAATAAACAGATGGATGCAGATATCTTCACATGGAGGAGCAAAAGAAGGACGACCAGCTAGAACCTATATACAACTGCTCTGCGCCGATACACGATGTAGCCTGGAAGACTTCCAGGGAGCGACGGACGATAGAGAAGGCTGGCAGGCGAGGGTCAGGGAGATCCACGCTGGCGGCGTGACATGATGATGATTATGATATATTAGGTAGGGACACCTTTTCCTAGGGAGAGCACAGGTGAGGTAAAGATTATTATGAGTCGAGTTCAAAAGGCAACCCCGTTTGCTCTTTCTTTTTATCATATATATATATATATTTACGTATCTATCAAAGCACACACACACACGCATATATATATATATATATATATATATATATATATATATATATATATATGCGCGTGTGTGCTTGAATATATATATATATATATATATATATATACACGCATGAAATACTTTGATGCTTATTTACACTTAATATTTGGGAGTGGATCAGTAAGTCTGTTGCCTCGCAGGTAAGTATTTTTTAAAAGTTTTCATTTAAAAATTTCAATGTATAATGTTCGATATCCATGATTAATATTTAAATCTGAATTAAGTGCATTGACAAGAGAAGAGATTGCATCAAAATAAATATTTCTCGTATAAAATCAATATCTCTACATCATTGTGAATATGTCAATTTCCTTATGCATATTTACTTGTAAGTATGTGCATATGCATATATTTGTACAACTATAGTCGAATTCCATGCACTGTTTATGTACATATGTATATATGAGAAGGTAGGCATCCATCTATTTTTCCTTGAACTATGGCTAAAGGTAGGTTTGATCTCTAGCCATTATAAGCATTTAGTCAAAGAGATTGACATACTTGAATTTAGAACTCAGATATGGAATCCCAACCTAAACAAATGCCGATCCAAAGCCTAGAGAAATTTTATTCAAGAGAATGACTGTGAAGAATACGTCTGTCCTGGCAAACAGAATAGTCACAGCAACAACGATATGATGTCGACATACAGCTTTATTTTCTGACATCCAACAGTCTCTGCACCTTGATTTCAGCATAGTGACAGGGCAAGTATTTATCGATGGGCAACGATTGCCTATATTGTAGGTTTTCTCTCTTCACAACACGTTATATAAGAGAAGGGCTAGGTGCTATACATCTTGGCATTAGAGCCACAAAAGGGAGTATTAGAATAAGATTAACCCTAAACGATTCCAGCTCCTGGTAGAGGGGTTTAATCGTTTTCTTTTTGTAGCAGTACACCTACCTTCCCCGAACAATGGGGTAATTCAGCTTTTAATCCGCTAAACGTTCCGCTTTGCTGTTTATATCCTCGGATGACACGAAAGATCCGCTTATCTGCTCACGTTGTGTTTTTGATCCAGACAGCAGATCATTCACTAATCGGAGTCGTCAGTCGATGCGTAGACGGGTGAGACCGCAAGAAAGCAAAAAAAAAAAAAAAAAAATCGACGCTAACAGAGAACAGAATACGACTTTGTGACAATAATAGTATTTCGTGCCCGTGGTGTAATGGTTATCTTCGCAGGATATGGACACGGTGACACGAGTTCAAATCCTGGACCTGACTGATTGCATTTCACATAGCACTAATACCCTTGGGAAAGGTATGAATCCAATTATTCTCCCTCCAGCTATGGGCAAATAGTAGGACAGACTAAGTTCTTCAGCCTTGGTGAGGCAACTAGTCTAGGAGAAGGAAAACTCTGAATTCAAACCTGTTAAACTCCGCTTAAAAATTGACCTTGTGTCATATCCTGCCCGAGCGGAGGGGTTTGTAAATAGGATAATAGTATTTCGTTTAAAAAAGTGTTTATAAAAATGGTACATATATTCACCCATCTCAGAGGTTGGGAGTTTATAGTCGGAGACCCAGTTCACGAATTAATAGCCGTTAATATTTTGGAATTCAACGTCTGGCCTTGGGCCTCTCAATTTATCGTATAAGTTTTAGGCCTTCTATTATCTTAGTTCTTTTCGCTTTTGTATATGTCGGGCAGTCTGGTGAAAGATCAAAACTCTGAATATCATGGAGTTTCTTAGCCAGTTCACGCTTGTCTCTAAAATATACAATCTCGATTTCTTTTCGCTTCTCTAACTCTGCAGGTCTGGCACAAGGTTATCTCAAAGCATCATATTATCTCACGTTTCTCTTCGCTTTTCTACTTTCTCGAGTCTGGTACAGGGTTATCTCACCAGTCAATCGTATTATCTCTGTCTCTCTCTGTCTCTCACTTAGTGTCGAATCATTTTAGGCTTTCTCTGTCTCTTTCAATGTGTCGCGTTACCTAAGGATTTTCCTTGCTTCTCCGTCCTGGACATCCTGGTGCAAGGCTAGAGCCTAGAGTGACGTGAAGTCTGGTAGATGCTTCCCGCTGGTCTCTTGTTGGTCTCTCATCTGCGGGGCTGAGGTGGGCAAAGATACTTACAATATCAATTTTCTTCTAATTTGGATTTCAATAATTAATTCCACCTCTTCGATTCCACCTCCCTCATTTGGAGTCTAGTTCCCTCACACTTTCACCTAAACAGTGGGATCTTCCCTAATTTGGAATCAATACTAATTTTCTGTTCGCGTTATATCATGTCAAATACCGTTTTAAATTTTTTTAAATTGATAATTTTTTAATTACATTTAGACCTAAATTACAGATTTTTTATTGAATTAGATTTAAACTTTAATTAATAACCTCTCGTAAAGATACAGTAATAGATACAGTAAACTAAAAACAAAAACAAATATTTAATTTATTTACTATATTTTAAAATTTCAAAACTATTTAGAAAGCATTAATCAGTTCCACTTTTTATGCGTAGTACGTATGTATTATATGCTTTTTCACAATTTTCTATCTAACAATTTATTTTATTTATTCTCAAAATTAACTCTAATTCTCAAAATTAACCCTGTTTTTAAAAAAAATTTTGGTTAAATATTTATAGTTTAAATTTAGCCCTATGTCTACACCTAGCTATTAGTTCATTTCTCTTATTTAATAATTTTTTTGGCTCAGGATAATTAAATAAAAAATCTGTAATTTTGGTCTAAATGTAATTAAAGAATTATTAATTAAAGAAAATCTGTAATTTAAGACTAAATGTAATTAAAAAATTATTAATTAAAGAAAATTATTAATTAAAGAAAATATTTTTAAAATTAAAATTATTGATTAAATTAAAATTATTAATTAAAGAAAATTAAAAAAAATAATTTTACTACATTGCTAACCGAAATTTACATTTAAAACGGAAGTGGGCTCTTCTATCCCCTCCCACTCTTATGTGTCTATTCTAGTTTTTTATCAAAAAGATCTGAAGAAGTCCTGTTAATTTTTTTTTCGTGATTTTGGAAATTTCAAAAATGCGTAACAGGATAGAAATAAATTTATAATCCTATGTGACCGGTTTCGTTGTTTTTTCTTAAAGTATATATATATATATATATATATATATATATGTGTGTGTGTGTGTGTGTGTGTGTATGCTCTTTCCTCCTCCTGGGTTTGAGGACTCGAGCGAGTAATTAGCGGTTGCCAGTTACGCATAAAACCAAAGCTCTTCTCGTGAAGGGAGCGCTTCGTTAGCTGTTTGCATATAGGTAAATATATATACGTAAGAATTCCTTCGCCCACCTTGAGATTGACGATAGATCTGGCGTAAAGTCAATCGTTTCAATCCCATCTTGAAGCATCT